>VNKC01003503.1:0-31937 GCA_008042775.1 Drosophila pectinifera
ATATATTTATATATATTTATTTATATATATTTATATATATATATTTATTTATATTTATATATTTTTTTATATATATATATTTATGTATATTCTTTTAATTCAATTATACCTAAAAGTATCAAATTATTGAAACTAAAAACCCAAACGTGATTCTATTGCAAAACAAGCTTCCTTGCAAATTAGAAAATGAGAGAAGCGTGCTTTTTCATAATTTTCTAAATTTTCTAGACAAAACTATAAGTGGTTTTCATGGTAGAAAATAATACATATTTTCTGGCCATATTATATATAGAAGAATTGTTCAGTTTGCTACATATTTGTCATTCTTTAATGGTTTGTGTTTCCAGTTAATTTATTGGCCAAAATATACACTTTTCTGAGGCGTTTATTAAATTTTTTCAAGGAAAACTATACAGCTCTTTTATTAATCAGGCCAGCCTCGACCCACCTTTGGAGTCCAGCTATATCCTAGTATATATCTAATATATATATAGTTTATTAGAGCTATTATTTGCTATATTTTTTGTTTGCTATATATTTTTTGCTATATATTTTTTGCTTGACTTCATCACAGTGTCCCGAGCACTTGAGGGCTATTCCTGCTTTTGGTTAGCCTACTTTGCCCCGAATTCGCCCCGAGTCCTTTTGTTGTCCTTTGACTTGCCACTTACCGCATATCTCCATGACATCTTTGTTGCGTGTGTTGGTTGGTGTTTGTTGTGTTTCGGTTGTGTGTGGATCCTGCTCTCCCACTCGCTCGCTCTCGCTCTCTCTCTCTCTCTCTCGCGCTCCTGTCGTCGGGGATTTCGGGATAGTTTCTTGGAAGGATGGCTGGACTGAAGGACTGAAGGACCGAAGGACTGAAGGACCGAAGGACCGAAGGACTGGTGGACTTTTGGAGGGGATCACACGTTCTCAACTGGGGGCTGGGCTTCCGCTTATCCTTTTGGCCGTCTCCTTGGATTTTTGGTAAATAGTTACAAGTACTAAGATTTAAAAAAATGCAAACAAAGTAGATTAGGGTGGAGGCGGGGGTAGAAGGAAGAGGCTGCCACACGCACACTGGCACAGGCCAAAACAGACACAGTCACAGCAAAAAAAAAGAGAGATTTTTATCGAAGGATCCTGAACTACCTCGAGAATCCTTTAAGTGTTCTTGATTCTTATTTGTTTGGCGAACTCGACTTCGATTCTTATTTGTTGTTACTCTATTACTAATGTCTATTTCGAATTTATTTATTTATCTCAACTTAACAATTGCCTGGCTGTTTTTTCAGCGTTCTGGCGACGGGCACTTTTTTGCGACTGATTCGCGATGCCGCCTTGGGGTTGTTTTCTAGGCGCACGAGGCGAAAGCTCTCTCGCCCCCGAAAGAGGGCCCCGTGTGACGTAGGCGCCGCCACAAAGCTCGGGCTCCACAGAGCCACACAGCCACGGAGCGCCGAGCTTTGGGCCAGCTCTCTGCACGTGGCGACCATGCTTGGTACACTGCGAGAAAGTCGAAAGAATTAACCCGGAAGAATTAACTCAGAAAACCTGTGAAGAGGGGCCAAAGATCGTGATACTATGAACTGATCACTGCTTTGATATCTCTGATGTTAATAATTATCATCCTAATTTATTTTCATATTCATTTCTAATTTAAAATGCTTCTATATCTCTGATCTTAATAAGTATCATCCTAAAGTTTTCATATTCACTTCTAATTTAAAATGCTTCATTTGCTCCTTTAATAAATATTTTATTTTAATTGTCTGTCCGTTTGTCCATCTGTCCGTCTGTGCTTTCATAATTTTCAAAGCCATCTAGTATCTCTGTTTTAAAGCTATCTGGATGAAACCTTCCCCAGAGCCTTTAATTATAAATAATATTAATGGCAGGTAGTGTTTAAGTAGGAACGAGTCGAATCAGACAACTATATAGTTGTATATATATACTATATACTATACTATACTATACTATATAGCTATCATAGGAGTGATTGGAAAATTATTATAAGAAAAAAGAAAACTTCCTTGTTTTTTCACAAATTTTAATTTACTTTAAGATATGAACACTTTTTTAGGGAATTATATTTTATATTATATATTATATATATTTATTTATTATATTTTATTTTATTTTTTATATATTTATATATATAATATTTTATTATATTTTATTTTATTTTTTATATATTTATATATATAATATTTTATTATATTATTATAATATTTTAGAACTGCTTTTTGAATTTATATCAAAATATGGCTACTACTAGGAAGGCTATCTAAATTGTTAAGAAAATCAACATACCATAGTTATATGGGTTAAAATACTTGAATATTACTCGATCATTTGTTAATTTTTACAATTTAAAATTACGTTTACCTGTTTTGAACTAGACTAATATAACTTAAAGTCACTGCCCTTAAGATGCCACTACTTTTAATGGAAACTCGGCTGGGATTGTTAAAAATGCTTCCTAAAATATCGAAGAAGTATACAAAAAAAACTCTCAAAAATATGCGAATGATATATGTTATCTCCTTAATTTATTCCAAGTGTATTTTGGTGTGAGTGCTGCGAGTGTGTGGGTTGCCAACACCCACTTACGCATATGTAAATATTTTCGTAGTTACACTGGCTATTTACGATTAATTCATTTACATATCCAATCGTTTCAGTCACTGAGAACAGAGAGAGATAGAGAAAGAGAGAGAGAGAGAGAGCGGGAGAGAGAGAGCAATGTGGCCTAGAGGGAGAGCGGGAAACAGCCCTGGCGGAGGCCAAAGCTTAACGTTAAAAGTTATCGGCCAAGTTCAAATGCCCTCGCCCACCTGAAATGGGCGGATTCTCTTTCGGGCGGCGACACGGGAGCTTTATGCAGCGAAATTCCCACAGATTCCGGATTAGTTTTTAGAAAATAATAACATTTCTTGCCTGGCATCGATATTTATCGATTATATCGATTACTTATCGACCTTACTCACATGGAAGAGGTCTAAGAGGTTCCTTTTTAAATTCTTTTAATTAAAGCCTATTAAAAAACTATTTTAGATTTGTATTTCATCAATTCAATATTTCCCATAGATATTTATCGATTATTGGAATACATTTCGTTCTTAATATTTATTGCCTTGCTTTAATTTATTTAAATTTAAACATGGCTAACAATTTCTAATCACTAACTAAAAGGTTATAAATGCTTTGAATTCCTCTCCCCTGAAAAGCATCAATCATCCGTGATTCATTGCATCAAAGCAATTTACTCTGAGAAAATCCAATAGAAGCTTTTCCGTCATTATTTTGCATTCAGTTACCCTCTCTCCCCTCCATTTTTCGATATCTATTATATGACTGTGGGATGCGAAAATAGAATGGAAAATATTTTTCAAAAGAGAGATTAGAGAGCTCATTGGCTCTCATTCGAGCAATTGTCGGGCGATGACAATAAGTGACTCATGATCGGCACTTTGTATACTTATTCAAGTTTTAAAATATATCTTATATGTTTATAACTATAGAAAACCCCAATGGAGTTGGAATATCTGGAATTTGTAGGTGGAGAAAGAGTACAAGCCAGTGGGAAGCCATGAAGCCGTGATGAAGGCAATCACTGGATAACATTTTTTATTGGAGACTTCGTTTTACGAGTAACTACTACTACAGTCTGTCCCCTCGCCCCAAGTGACAATTGATTTGTGCATCCGCCTTTGGCTGCGATGGGAGCAATCAGCCGGATCCCGGGATGAATGAAAATTTAAAAGCCATAAATCTCGGCGATTTTTTATTATCCGTAACTATGGCAATAAGAACGTGGCAATCAAATTAACTAGCAACGAACAAAACGACGGCCATCCTTGGCGTTCTTGTTGTCTTAACTCGGAATGACATTGAGGAGAGGTTTTCTGGACTTTCTTTGGAGTCTAGATATATCTCTTGTTATTCCTTCTGGAATATGATATAAAAAACTTTTGAGATAAACGACTATCATCATCAGTTTCCTTAGGAAAGATGGGGCTATTCAAGCCAAAACTATTTGGGAATTACAAAGCTAAAAGGGAGAATTTTTACTTAATTTTATTACATATAAAATATACATATATAAATATATACATATAAAATTACTAACTAAAATAGGTAAATATTTTATTGCTCTATTGGCTCTCATGTTACTAATAGAGTTGGAAAGGAAAATAAAATTTTTTTTTGGGCTAGCAGTTTTCTTTTATTTAACTTGCTGGCACTGCGATCGATGATCGTCTCTCCAGCTCGTCGTCATTTTATATTTTTATTTATTTATTTTATTTACCAACTAAAATAGGTAAATATTTTATTGCTTTATTGGCTCTCATGTTACTAATAGAGTTGAATAGGGAAATACCATTTTTTTGTTAACAGTTTTCCTTTATTTAACTTGCTGGCACTGCGATCGATGATCGTCTCTCCAGATCGTCGTCACTTCCCCCTGCTAATTCCAGCACGCGCCTATGATAAAATGTGTTCGGAGAATGCCAGAGTCTTCGCCGCCGCAATTCTTCTGCCTGCTTTGACGATTCTCCCTGCCACCTGTCAGGCGTCAGCGGCGGCTTAACAGCTTAAAATTGGACAGGAGCTCCGAAGGAGGGACGAGGCTGCTGCTCCACATTGTCACCGGCATCAACACCTTGGAGAACACAAGGGATATGTATCTTCCAGATCCAACATAATTTGCCTCAAGTATTTCGGAGTGCGTCCGTCTGTCTGCATCTGTGTGTGATGATATTTATTTTTACTATTTCTTACACTGGCCAACATGGTTGTGGAAGACATTATAGATATAAGTATCTCTACTTTTTTAATTCGCTTTTTAAAAGGTTTTACTATTAAATAAATTCTCTCTACTTTAAGGACTTTTATTACAACTTTAATTGTTTTAAAGATGGATCTAAAAAAACAGTAATATTAATCGATTTAAAATCGATTTTTCGTATATAAAATCATCGAAAACTTTGAGTCTTTTACAGTTCTATGGAAAGAACTTATAGATATGCTAGATTAATTTGAAGGCTATCAAGCTAACAACTCCTATACCTTTTATAATTTAATTCTACTTTAAGGACTTGTATTAAAAATTGCATTGTTTCAAAGATGGATCTAAAAAACAGTGATATTAATCGATTTAAAGTCGATTTTTCGTATATAAAATAATCGAAAACTTTGACTCTATTACAGTTCTATGGAAGGACCTTATAAATATGCTAGATTAACTTAAAGGCTTTCAAGCTAACAACTCCTATACCTTTTATTATTTATACTTGTATTTTTTTATATATATATATACATATATAAAACCCCAAGCTAAACGAAATGCACTTCAACTTTTTAGAGTGTTTTTCTTAGCTTCCAATAATATTTCTATATAATATTTACCCCGCTGACCACTGTAGTCATCGTCCTCGTCTGGCTCATTGCTGACAATGTCGTTTGCCGGTGATATCTGGCCGGCAGGTGCAAACAGGCGCATTGCTGGAATTGCCTTTTAATTGTCTCCGCCCCAACCCCGCCCCGTCCCAGTCCGGAGATGGACTTATGTAGCTCCTGGAAGCCACGGATCAAGTGGCTTTTGGTTAATCTTCCGGGCTCTAGAAGAGAGTCTTTTCCTCTGATTTGTGCCCGTCAAGGCGATGGAGTCTTGTCCCCAAGCCCAAAGGAAATCGGAAAGAAAACAGCTTCTAAGGTAACTATGAAGCTAGTAAAATACTCTTCTTTATATGAGTTTAATAAATACACTAAATAGTATTTCCAGTATTCAGGCTAAGTTAATTAAAGAGGCATACATCATTTATATAATGTATTAAAATATAATGAGATCATTTATTATATGAGATCATTTATTATATGATTGAACAGGAGCTTAATTAAATTAAATACATATATAAACAGCATTATTGATATATTAACTATTTTATGAACTTAATATTATAAATTAATATGATGTTATTTATTTAAATATTTCCCAGTATTCAAGCTTAGTTAATCAAAAAGGCATACATCATTTACATAATGTATTAAAATAGAATGAGATCATTTATTAGCAATATTGCGACAGCTTTTTTAGGTAAGAAAATATAATATAAATATAATAATATAAATATAATAATATAATATTATTATTATAAAATAATATAAATATATTCGAAGTGATCGAAGATCGAAGTGAAAGTCCTCCTTGAAAGAGTACACAGCAAGAAAAGTGCAAGTTGTGTAAAGTTGTGTGCGGCGTGACAAGATTTTCCTCCCGCTTTTCTGGCTTTTCTTGCTTTCATTTCCCCGTTTCTTTTTTGCGACGGCTGCGCCGCTGACAAGTTCGGAGGGTCTTGTTATTTTTAAAGAAAACAACATCGAAGTATTCCATCCCGAACTCGAACTCTGGCGGTGATGATTCCATTTCAATTCCCCGGCTGCTCCCCGGCGGAAGATTTGCGGAGTCTTTTATTTATAGACCCGAGACATTCGGACCGTTTTCACAGTTGGCTTCCTTCCATTCACCGCCCAAGAAAACTCCTTTTGAATGCACGGAAAAATAGGCAAGGTTTTTCTATTAATAATTAACTTTACAAAAAAGATCACAAGAAAAATGAATTAACTGAAATTAAATAATGTAAATTAAGCAGGTTCTTCCTTAGAGTTTTCTTTCAAACTAAATACCTATAAATACCTGTTCAGCTAGAACCTGTTGGAAATTCTAGTAAGTGCCCCTATTATGTGAAAAATTAATAACAAGATTTGCAAGATTAAACCTTATTTATATGGTAATAGGTTATAAACTTTTTGTGACAGTGTAAAGGGAAGTCGCTCATTTCATGCGATAACCATTCCTTATTTGTTTAGATTGCTCTGGTGCAGACACGAACATTAACAACCCCACATTCGCTTGTACATAATAGTTGCAGCATTTTCCCACTTAATTGCAGCGAAAAGTGCAGAAATAGCCGGACTCCATTGGATCGTTGGATCGAAGGGAGCACTGAATTCCGGGGATTCACTCATTGCTCGGCTGGATCGAAGTCGGGATGGGGATTGGGATTGGGATTGGGATCAATAAAGCCAGAAATTAAAACTAATTTACACATAAATAGCACTGATTTCGCAAGTCTGTAAATCGATTTAAACACTACTCATTTTAAGATATATTTAAGTAAGCTATTTAATCAGTTTATAATAATTTTCGTACATAAGTATCTTTTGCGTTAAAATACAAATTCTCCTTGAGTTCCAAGCTTTCGAAAATTTATTATTACTATAATTATTATTATATTATTATAATATTAATTAGACCTTGAATTAGACCAAGCGTTCATTTGGGGATTCAAGTGTTTCGAAGTTCTAGTTAAGGCGGGTCCTCTCATTTTAGTATATCTTCCTGCAAAATAGTAAAGAAATATATTTTAAGTAATACAAATATCTATATTCTATAGCTTAGTTCGTTCTTAATAATTATATAAATATTATTATAATATGAACAAACATTTAAATTAAATGTTTACAACCATCGCATAACATCGAAATTGACATGTAAATGCATCGATCTTACATGTAAAATCGTTAAAGACTTTTAAGTAGTGCTAGCTGGTGCCACCACAATATCCAAGTTCCCAACCAGGCATTGTTATTTATGAACGACAAATTAGCGTTGCATAGTTAGCTTCGAATCAGAACGGTGGGATATGATACACGGAGGGGGTTTTTTATTTTTAATTTATTTCGAAAATAAGAAACTAAATTGAGTAAAATAAAGTACCTACGTTTTACGTTGGTGACCGAATAAAGAACATTTGGTGAAAATTTCAATAAAATCGTTCCGCTACAACTTCGCCTTACAGTGGGGGCGAGAAAGCCGTTACAGAAGGCGCGAGCTTAGGAGCTGGAACCAGTTATGAACCAGTCGGTCCACCAGACTACAGAGCCATGTTAATATTTAAGTCAATCCGCTGCATCAGTGACATATTAAGCATAAGTGCGTATATTTATTGTGCTAACTAGTGCCAAAATAACAAAAATATACATGTATATCATCACATACTTTTCGCACTCTTAATATCCTAATGACAATTGTTCCCATGTAAAGTCATGTATGCAATATACTATGTATCTTTATATATATGTACATCAGGCCATTACTATCAAATACACTATACTTGAATAATTATTATATAAAGCTAAGACAAATTAAGAGTTTGTTTTTAATGGGGGGGCAAGCGTCTTCAAAAACTAGCTTACATCTTATAAAGTGAAGGGAATATTTCGAGAGCGCGCCTTAGTAAGCGAGAGAACACAAGAGAGGCTCTAGAGCGCTCTCTTTCTCTCTGGCTTTAGAATAATATTTCAATAGAGCCTGGAGCCCGCCATAGAGCCAAGAAGAGAGTGCATATGTGTGCGTATTTGTGCGAGAAGAAATCAGCAGCCAAAATCATTTCAAGGCCAAAAATGCAGTTCCGTTACAAACGTAAAAAAGGGAGAGGGGGGATATTTAGCTAAATTGCATACACACATAGATAAACAGCTTAATTAATGCATTTACATATTCAAATATTAAACATTTTAAGAATTTAATATTCTATATTAATGTGATATTATTTATATAAATTTTTATTTAAAAAAAATTAATTATAAATATATATACACATATGTATGTATAAATATATAAATGTTGGGGGAATTGGTGTCAAAAGATATGATTGTATAGGATGTTTAACTAAATTGCATTCATACATACATATATAAACAGCTTAATTGATGTAAGTACATATATATTAACTATTTTATTAACTTAATGTTCTTAATTATATAAAATATAAAATATAAAATATATATATAAAAATAAATAATATATAAAGGTTTGGGGTAATTGGTGTCAAAAGATATGATTGTATAGGATGTTTAACTAAATTGTATACATATGTAAATAAACAAATTTATTGATGTAAGTACATATATATTAACTATTAAATTAACTTAATATTCTAAATTAATATTATATGACTTATAGAAAAATTTACATAAAATATAAAATATATATATATATATATATAAATATACAATTTTCTTTATTAATTGTTGCGGTTACCGTCATTTTCCTAATACATATAAGTTAAAATCGCCGAACATACAAAAAAGTTTTAATATTGTTATTTTACTACTAAGTAGCACAATTAATACATGGGGCTCTCGATGTAATTGCTAGTTTTAATCGAACGCAAAAAAAAATCAAATGTTATTATCACAAAATCATTTAACTAAATTTTATTTTCATATTAAACAGTCAAAATATAATATATAAATATGTTTCAAGTACATATTATATTTACAGTTTTTAAATGTATAATACTATAAAAATTAATATTTCTGTAATACATTCAATATAAAAAAATATACACATGTTTTATATAAATCAATATATATAGAAATAATAATTATAAAAAAGCACCCTGTACAATCGCAAAGTTGACCTTCTTGAGACACCCTGTTCAACTGCAGAGTTGACCTTCTTGAGGCACGAAATGCGTGCATAAGCACCTAAAACTTGTTGTCTTCGCATACTTTTCGCACTTCGCGTGCTAAATACCCTTAATGACAATTGTTCCAATGTAAAGTCATGTATGCTATATATTATGTAATTATATATTTATATCAGGCCATTACTAATATAATAATTATTATATAAAGTTAAGACAAAACAATAGTTTTTTTAAATGGAGGGCAGGTCCATCGGCTGCAGCTGTATGCGTACAAAAGAGCGGCTGGCTCTAGAGCATTTCTCTCTCTGGCTTAGAATAATTTTTCAAGAGAGCCATGAGAGTAAAGAGAGTTATGATTATTTTTCCCTTTAGTGTGAGATACCGTGCATTTTGGCACGCGATCGCTGAGAGTCACAATATTAAATATGTTGAATATTAACATGGCTCTTTAGTCTGGTGGAACGACTGGTTCATAGCTGGTTCCAGCTCCTGAGCTCGCGCCTTCTGTAACGGCTGATTTTCACTCCCCCACGGTAAGGCGAACGATTTTATTTAAATTTTCACCAAGTGTTTTTTATTCGATCCCCTATATGGTCACATACCGTGCATATTGGCACACGTTCTGTGAGGGGAGTAATTTAAAAAAAAGTTGAGGGGGTCGATTTTATTAATGGATATTTAAGTCCCACATCCTAAATTTGCCCAAACTCAAAATAAATCATTAGTAAATTCAATTATTAATACGTAGGTAGTTTATTTTACTCAATTTAGTTTCTTATTTACGAAATAAATTAAAAAATAAATATTAATAATATTATATTATAATTAATTAATATTATAATTCATATTAATATTCCACAGTTCCGATTCGACGCTAATTTGACGTACATCTTTTATTTTGACTCTCATTGTCTACGGTGCGCTCTGGTCACACTTTTGCGAAATGGGCCGCAATAAGCCTCTGTAGAGGGTTTCCGGAACAAACCGAAAATGGAGTCCTCTTCCATATCCCAAATGCCTGTGCTACGAACTTAGAAGCCCATGTAAGTGGAAACGTCGGGGAACGCGGGAAAACAGGTACAAACTACAAGTTTTCTCGAAGAGTATGGCAACTCCAATGAGCTATTTGTGATCGATTTAAGCGTGACCAGCTAGCGTGGAGGCAAAATTCCAATTAAATCGATGGTAACATCAATGTTTTTGCTATTGTCAATTTAATTTGTGAATTTTTGGTCCTCGTCGCTTGGCCCATCGTGCGGCAGTGGACAGTGGTCACCAGTTGCACATCCAGGCACCGGAACGCAAGGGAAGGGAACATGGAGCACCACACATACGCGAAAAGTGGCTCCAAGAAATGTAAGCTCGCAACAACAACACGTGTTTGGCCCCCTGACTCTGATTCCTGATTTTGTTTTGTTTTAATTTTGCGGTATTCCAGGGTCCGCGGATGAGAAACGGGAGCTGGTGGTGCAACGTATAGCTGCGGACGAGCTGTTCTCAAAGTACTCGCCAAAGCATGCCGAGCCCTGGAAGTGAGTTTCTTGGTTAAGTGCGGCTTCATGCTTTAATCTGAATCTCTTTTCCTTACATACACAGAAAATTTAAGGACATGGCTAAGATTGGCGACTTCAGCGAGATTGCCCTCCGCAAGCAGTGGTTCTCCATGGTGCAGCGCTATCGAGTCCACAAGGCCAACACAGTGGCCGGTGCGCTTAACAAACAGAGGATCGATGATCTGAACAAGGAGTGGGAGTTCTTCGGCCTCATCCATGCCTATATGAACCAGAAGACCGCCGACCTACACTCGTACGCGCTCAAGGAACCGAATGTGGAGCCGCCAAGCCACAATCTGGCCATCGCCAGTGTCTACTCCTGCGAAGAGGGCCAGCTCTCACCGTTGATGCTGGGCGTGCTCAACGACCACAACTTTTGTGAGCGCTCGCCGCCAAATGACGGCGATATCACCGACGACGTGGACGTGAAGCCTTCCTTGGCCTGCCCCGACAGCAGCAACAACAACGATGAGCTGGATAGGCTACTGGCCGAGGCCACCACGCGCAAGGAGGAGGACAACGGCGGCGAGGATGTGTGCATGCTGCAGTTGAGCAACGCTTACCATGAGATGGATGAGATGGAGTGCGGACCGGTTATGATCGGCGGAGAAGTGTCGCTTTCCAATAGTCGCTACAATGACATTGACGAATCACCATTGCCATCGCCATCGACGCCGCCATCGGAGGCGACGGCTTTGAAAGCCGTGAAGGTTGAGGTTGAGGTGGAGCTGAACCAGAAACAGAACGCGCCGGTGGCCAAAGCAGGCAAGAAGCCCAAGCGCAAGGAGCTCAGCGAGAAGGAAAAGTATTACAGGTTAGATAAACAATCAAAGTTCATAACTTCCGCAAAGATGTGTCTGGAAATCCAACTATTTGGAATATTAATCGAGCTTCTAGTAAAATTAACAATTCCCAATTGCAGGCACCGTCTCCGCTATGCGCAGCGCATGGAGAAGCGCCTCATGGGTCTGTGCACCGTGGTGGGTCGTCTTCTGCAACAGTTTGCGCCCAACGTGGACGTTCAACCACTGCTGGCTCTTGGCGACGACATGGCGCTCAAGTCACCGACACCAGGCAGCAGTGACGAATTTGATAGCGAAGACGAGGAGGACGACGCGGATGACATATCATAATCACAACCACCTCACCTGTTCCAGTGAAGTATTTTGTTGGATTTCTCGGATTCGTGTTAGTTCCTAGCTGTTACTCCTGATACAAACTGGAATCGTGCGGATAGGGTGCTCTCAACCCTCCCTATTCCAACTGTATTTCTGATTAAAAAGACTTGAAAAGAAGCTAGAGTAGGAAATCACGAGCGCTGTATAAACATCTCAGTGATAAATAAAATTACTTACTACATCTAAATCATTTGCCAACTGCAAGCAAGAATTATAAAAAAACCAAATATTGTTAATATAAAACTGCGGCAGAGCAAAATGATGGGGGAGGGGGGCAACGCAACCCTAGAAGGGGCTGTATTAAAGGCCATTATAGGATATCAAATCTATATGTGCTTCTTCGTTGAAAATTAAAATTGATTATCATTTTTCTTCAACTCTTAATTGCGTTTGTACTTGCTCTTATTAATACCATTACTCAAATTATTCCTGTCCAAACTAAAAAATTGACGTCACAAGTCACAATACTTAAAGTTTTCGAAAACAGCTGTTTCTAGTGACAGTTGACAGACAAATCGATAAGTCCTAGTCGAGTCCGGAGCCTTGAATCACGATCAGTAGTGTGGCCAAAGCTCAATAACCTAGTTTAACCAACTTTACCTTTGTGTGCAGTTTTTATTCAGCGGCCGGCAACAGTCGCACTGGTCCCGCCTTCCAAAATAAAAAGACAAAATTTTGGAAATAACTCTGGACTTGTCAAATTTACCTCAGATTCCGCCAGTGACGCGCCAAGAAGAATAAGATCGTGGTCTCCATGTTCCCCATGCACCCCAAAATGGATGAGCAGCTGGCCCAGGCCTTCGCTGCAAACGAGGACGAGGAGGAGAAGCACATACAGAAAGTGCAGAACGCCTTCCTCTACTATGGGTGAGTACCAGTGCAGTGTTGTTGGTGTTGCTACGCACATGCTGAATGAATTGCCTACCGGCTAACGGTGAATGGCGTTTGATTTGTGATGGTGCCAAGCGTATAGGGCAGGGGTACCAGGGGAAGCGACATGTTTAGACAAGCTGTAAACAAACTCCCGTTTCCGCGCTGTCTGTGCGTGCATGTCAGTGATGCACAGTTATTCGATCAAATTATAGCTTTATATTTACTGTAATATTGAAAGCGTAAATTTATAATTAATGGTAAACAGAACTCTTTTTTTTATATTTAGTTTACAAGCTCAATTCGAATAATTTAATGATACTAATTTTCCAAGTTTTCTAAATATTTGCTGTATTTGCAGCCTACTTTTGGCCACAATTTTAATTGATTTCAGAATCCCAGTGATTTCCGATAAGCTAACCGCTATTTAAATAGCCTGTCATCACTGGTGATAAGCATGCTTGCGCTTGCTTGCTTTGTTGTTGGCCTTAAGTGGCATTGACTGATAATGGAAATCAATTAACTTACTTATCCCCCTGCAGGCCATATGCCTGCCAGCGACTGAAGCGCTCCATGGATTACTTGAACAGCCTGTCTGGCGAGGACCAACACATGCTGGCCAAGTACCGGGCGCATTTGGAGTGCGTCCGCACGTGCATCGATCGCAACCAGGCCGTCATCCGAGAAATTCTGCGCGAACGCGTTCTCTATCCGCCGGAGGAGTCGTCGCCCACGGTTAATCCGTCGTCAGACAGTTGGGAGTTCGACGAGCCGCCGCCAAATGTAAGGCACGGCGATATGGATCAGGTAAGGAAAGTCCTCTTAAGGAGCACTTGTTCTATGTATTTCTCCCAAGTTCCACAATATTTTACCATAACTAGTGTTATTTCTTAACTTTTACCTTTAATTTACTTTAATTTTAAACATTAATTAATATAGAAATTTTTTTTACATTAACTTAAATCTGTTAAGAAACTGATCTCAAATTTTCCAATGATATCCACTTATTTTCAGGCCACATGATTTTGTAATGACTTTGTCGTGTATTTATACCGTCCTATGATTTTGTAATGTCTTTATCATGTATTTTTAGGTCTTATGATTTTGTCACGTATTTTATTATTATTATTTCATTATTACACAATTAAAGTAACACATTTTCCTATAAATTCATCAATAATTTTCACAAATCTTAATTTAAATAAGAGTTTCCATGATATCATTTCGTCCATACACCCAAAATTCTTCTTTATTTTTTCTTTTTACTATCAATTGGCGCAATTATCATCGTTTTCTGTATCTAAATCTCTTTTCCAAATCTGTACACACCTACTCCCGCACCTCGTATCTCGTATTTCGTACCTCGCACCCGCTCTAACCCAACACCCGTAGATTGATATTCGAATCGAGGATGCTGACGTTGAACCTCTAAAAATTTTAAAGGCTCAGTCGACGCTGAAGTTGATTGCGCGCGATTGGAGCACAAATGGCGCCCTGGAGCGGGAGCAGTCCTACAAGCCGATCATCGACAGCATTGTGGAGTACTTCAAGCCCAGTGACTAGTGAGTACAGACTTATATTTGGCCCTTGACACCATTTAATTAATACTTTGTTGTACAGCGAGCTGAAGGAAATCAAGATTCTGGTGCCAGGAGCGGGATTGGGTCGTCTCACCTACGAGCTGGCCTGTTTGGGCTACTCGTGCGAGGGCAATGAGTTCTCATACTTTATGCTTATAGCCTCTAATTTTGTCCTGAATCTGTAAGTAAAAAAATGAAATACTAGCGTTTTATTCTCTTATTCACCCCTCTCTCTCTTTTCCGGCAGTTGCGATTACGAGAACAAATACGCCCTGTATCCTTGGGTGCACCAGTATGTTAATAATCTTCGGCGCGAGGACCAGGTGGCCGCCGTTCGCTTTCCCGACGTCTGTCCGCGTAAGAATCCGCCCAAGGGTCACTTTGAAATAGCAGCTGGCGATTTCCTGGAGATCTACAAGACTGCGCATACCTACAATTGCGTGGCCACTTGCTTCTTCATCGACTGTGCCAATAACGTAATTGACTTTATTCGCACCATTTACAAGTGAGCTAACTGGAGGAGATGTTATCCCAGTGGATATCAATTGAATATGCTTTCGTTGTTGTCCTTGCAGAATCCTAGTGCCCGGTGGCATTTGGGTGAATCTCGGACCGTTGCTATACCACTACAGCGACGTCAGTGGACAGAACAGCATCGAACCAACATTCGAGGACCTGTGCATTATCATGGAGAGCGTGGGCTTTGTGATCGAGAAGTCACGCACGGGCATCCACACCAAGTATGCCCAGAATCCGTCCTCGATGAAGCAGAGTGAGTATCAGAGCCTGTTCTGGGTTTGCCGCAAGCCAGATCCATTTGAGGAGCAGCGCGGCAAACGCAAGGCTTCCCGGGAACCACACGATCTCATTGTGCACGAGGATAGCGAGGAAGAGGAGAAGGAGCAGAAGGAAGAGCAGCTGGAGCTGCCGGTTAAGGCTGACGATGAGACTGAAATGGAGCTGCTGGCCCCCCAGCTAACGTGATAGCCATTAAACCTTGACACCACGCAACACTCACATCAAAACCCACCTACAGATGCCATCACAGAACAAGGACTCGCCATTGTACAATAAAAACATTAGGTATCTATTCTATATATAGCCCTTTGTAATGGCATGATTACACTTCGGTCGGAATTTACAAAAATAACACCAGACTGTGGACCGTTGCAATTACAAATGTGAAAATATTTACCAAACGAAAGGTTTAAACTTTAAATAAATACTTTTTATTTGTTCAATTCGTTCGTTCAACGATTTTACAGAGAATTTTGTACAGAAAACTATAGAACTTATTTCCTAAAATGTAGTGGCAGTCTTTACTTTATAAAAAACAAAAAAGGGAAGCCAGGCATTGATGTTAAAAATGTAATGTATTCAACGGTCCACGCCACCTACGGCGATTCGATTTATAGAATACAAATCCCACCCCATCACATAGTCATGCTTAGTTCTACTACAATCCTCCAAGACTCAGCTCTCCGTTGCCCGCCAGTTGTCCGGACGCCATTGACGCGCGTCCAGGTGGCGCAGCTTGATGTCCGCATAGATCTTTTCAAAATTCGGCGCTGCCTTGCGGGTACTGCCCGCCAGAATTTCAAACCAGATGGCCTCGCTTAACTCCGTGCTGGCGTGACACATGGAGACACGTGTGGAGCCAAGAACTCGCTCCCGAAACTGACGCACCAGTTCGCCGAAGGGCGCATGGTAAGCAGTAGCTCCATTACCCCTCACCTCCGGCAGCAGGAAGGTGTTCAGGCTGCGGGCTTCACCACGGCCGCGGTAAATGGGCAGTCCCGTGGCTCCATACAAGTGCGCCAGCTTCCTGTCCAGTCGTTCACGCTGCAGCGGCTCAAAGTCCAATCGCTGGGCATGGGTACGCACGAACAGCACCTGCGGCAGGTGATCCTGCACATAGCCTTTACAGAGAAATTTTGGACGCAGCCTTAGGGCAGCATTTATCAGACGCAACTGCTCCACGGCCGGGCCATCAACGGCCAGGATGAGGACATGGCACACACTCAAGAGTTGCGCCACTATCGCCACGGAATGGAGATCCAGTTGATCCGGCTCCTTGGCGACGGCCATGAGCGGTGGCGTGTCTAGCAGAATGTGGCGTTCCCGTGTGATAAAGAACTGCAAGGATTCAGTGCGCGGACGCAAGACATTCTTCTGGGCCTCTTTCGGTTTGACTTTATGCCGAGTGGCGAAGATACAGCCATCTGCCTCCGGAGAGAGCAGATGGTGATAATAGTCGTAGTCCAGCGAGCGCTCGGCGGCCAGGAGATTGAGCAACGTGCTCTTACCCGAACACTGGCCGCCCAATACACCGATAACGGTGAAATCCGTGTTGGTCTTGTGGAACAGCCGGCGGGAATTGACATTGAAGACACCATTGGCCAGGATGAGAGGTGTGGGACGGTTCATGCGCGGCGGCTCCTGGGGAGCAGGTGGTGCTCCAGCCGCGGCAGCACCAGCTCCTGTAACTGCACTGTTCTTCTCGCGACCATTTGCTGTTGAGCTGACGAGAGCTGCGCAAACGGAGGCGGACGACGGGACTGGCATGGCTAGCTTGCCCTTGGCTGGGGATCCGGCCGCTCCTGGGCCACCCAAGGCCGGGTTACATCTATCTGCTTGCGCGGCATCGTATGTGCGATTGATGTAGATCGTCTTGATGGTATCCTGGGTGCTGGTGGGACTTGGCTCCGCCTCCTTATCCTTCTTCTCGCTGTCCCTGTCCCGCTCCGTAGTCCGGTCGCGCTCCCGTTCCTTGTCTTTGTCGCGATCTTTTTTCAGGAGAATCTTGGGCTGGACAACCCTGGGATCCTCGCGGCGAGCTATAATGACGGGAGTCACAACTGCGGAGGACTGGTCATCACGCTTTTTGTTTCGGTATCGGCGGCGAAACTCGGCCATTTGGTCGCCGGTTTCTTTTATACAAATTTATTTATTTTATATTTCGGCACGTTTGCCTTCCGTGCGTCTTACAACACTGCTCGCCACGCAAACAGCTGTCAACAGTGCTGTAAATTTATGTTTAAAAGAAATAGCTTTATACTGCTAGCCTTTAAATAAAATAAATGATAAAATAAAAGCAGATACTGTAAATATGTACATAAGAAAGAACATTTATTTTATTAATAAATCTAGCTGTAATATATAATACAGCTAATCAACTAGCGTGAAGAGAATCAAGTTGGCAGCACTGTCAGCATAAAATCTTTACTAACACTGACATTGTTTATTTATTTTTATTAGTTTATTTTTTGCCATGCCGATCGTGGTGGTAACGGGTCTGCCGGCCAGTGGAAAATCTACACGGAGCCGCCAGCTCCGAGATTACTTTACCAAGCGTGGCAAGAAGGTTCACCTGATCAGCGAAAACGAGGCTGTGCCGAAGGCGCTGTTTGGCAAGAATGAGCATGCCAGCGATTCGCAAAAGGAGAAGGTGGTGCGCAGCGATCTCAAGTCGGATGCTTTGCGTCACGTCAACCAGGAGGATCTGGTCATCCTGGACGCCGGCAACTATATCAAGGGTGAGGGTCTGCGAGTCGTGACCGTGAGGAAACTTTTAAAACCATTGGAAATCTTTATGCAAAGGCTATCGCTACGAGCTCTATTGCTCCACGAAGGCAGCCAGGACCACACAATGCACGCTATTCTGCTGTATACCCCAGGAGCAGGCCTGGACCTTCAACGCCCTGAGAACGGCGACGGATGAGGTGCCACAGGACACGGAAACCACCGGGCAGCAGCCGCTGGACAATTCGAATGTGCCGTACACCCGCGAGATCTTCGATGCCCTATGTATGCGTTACGAGGAGCCACAAAGCAACAACCGCTGGGACAGCCCGCTGGTGGTGGTGCTGCCCGAAGACACGCTCGACGCCGAGGTGATCTACAAGGCTCTGTACGAGACCCAGGCCCCGCCACCCAACATGAGCACACAGAATGTAAGCATTTGCAGGCTCCCCAGGCAAAATAAACAATAATCGCTCTTTTTTTAGGCTCCACTGGGAGCCACCAACTACCTCCTCGAGCTGGACAACATCATGCAGTCGATCATCAAGGAGATTCTCGGCGCCGTCAAGATCAAGGCCTTTGGCCAGCTGCGTATTCCGGGTAGCAGCACTGCAGTAAAGGTGACCACCTCAATGACGGCCCTTCAGCTAAACCGAATGCGCCAGAAATTCATAGCGAGCACGTGCCGCGCCAGTCAAACGGCGTCCACGCCGCTGGAGCAGGTGCCTCAGCTGTTTGTCCAGTTCATCAATGCCAATACGATCGGCTGCTAGGGCTGTGATTTCAATAGAATAAGGTTTTTATAACAAAACTGAATGATTAAAAAAGAGTTAAAAATGAAGCTTATTTTTAAAACCATGTTAACCGTTCAGTTATCGAAAAGTTATCGTTTATGAACAGCTGACATTAACAGTGTGACCAGATGCAGTGACTATACTTAATTAAATATTAAATAGAATATGCAATTGGAGCGACGCTCGGAAGGAGAACACCAGCTTAGCTCCAAACTTCCAGCAACTTTAGCCGCCGCGGAGCCAAATCACAGCCATATGAAATGATTTGCCGACTTTGCCTGGACGACGCGGCGCACAGCATCCCGATCTTCGACCAGGAGGAGGCCGAAGACCAGCCGCCGCCCTCCAACCTAGCCGAGCTGATTGAGAAACACCTACAGTTGGTTGTAAGTAGCTTGTAATTCATTCAAATTGTCGGTTCTGCTTAAATCTGAATGTCTGTGCATGCAAAGCTGCTGCCCAACGATGCGGTGTCCAGGTGCCTGTGCACCCAGTGCTGGCAGCAATTGGCCGACTTTGAGCAATTCTGTACCATGGTGATGAAGAAGCAGCTGGGTCTGCAGCAGCTCAAGTTGGAGCCTTTCTCCGAAGACGACGAGGATGCAGATACGAAGGCGCATATCCTGTGCGAGCCGGAGATCGATGTGAGTCCCTCGGCGGCGGAAAACGAGGAGTACAACGAGATCGATGGAGATGCCACCAGCAGTAGCAGCACCACGCACGTTGCAGCGGCGGCAGCTGGTGAACGGGCGACAACTCGGCGCACAAGGGTGCGACTGCCCTCCCCCATTAGACGCAGCATGCGTCCACGAGCGCTTCCAAAGCCCAGAGCCGTTAAGGCTACCAAGGCCAAGACGAAGCGCCAGCTGGACGAGGCGGACGACGATGACGAAGCGGAGGGCGACGGCGACGGGGATCCCGAGAGTCGGAGCAGTCACAGCCGCGAGATGGACAGCTACATAGCACTGCACGGCCGTCTGGAGTGCTGCCTGTGCACCGGCGACGACGACCAGTTCCAGAACTTTGCCGAAATGAAGCGGCACTTCCGAAATCATCATCAGTCCGCCGGCTACGTGGTGTGCTGCCAGCGACGCTACAAGAAACGGGCGCTATACGTCGACCACCTGCGCATGCACAACGATCCGGACTACTTTAGGTGAGATTACCATCACTATTTGATCCATTAGATACCTTCTAATGCCAGCTCCTTCCCTGCAGGTGCAAGATCTGCTCAAAGCAGCTGGTTAGCCGGATAAGCTACGACGTCCACATGCTGCGCTTCCACTCCAACGAGGACGAGCTGAGCTTTGCCTGCGACAAGTGCTCAAAGCGGTTCTCCAAGCAATTCCTGCTCACCATCCATTCGCGCGTGCACCAGCAGGAGCGGAAGGAGCAGTGCAAACATTGCGACAGATCGTGAGTGATATCAAGGATACGTACATGAAAAGCAAGGGCAGATCTTACACCTATCCATCCACAGCTTTCGCACTGCCGTAGACCTGCGACTACACATGCGACGCACCCATGATC
Organism: Drosophila pectinifera; assembly: GCA_008042775.1. NCBI lineage: Eukaryota > Metazoa > Arthropoda > Insecta > Diptera > Drosophilidae > Drosophila > Drosophila pectinifera. The sequence goes on from VNKC01003503.1 coordinate 20,510, forward strand.
CCGCCTTCGTGCCCTTTATCTGCGACTCGTGCGGCGCCAAGTTCAAGACGAAACAGAACCTGCTGGTCCACAAGCGTACCGTGCACCGTGAGGGCTCCCAGCTGCCGGAGGTGCAGTGCCAGGAGTGCCAGGTGTGGCTATCCGACGAGAACAGCCTGCGCAAGCACATGTACATGCACCTGGACGCTGCCTCGCTGCGCCAGTGGAAGTGTGAGCAGTGCGGCTTGGAGAAGGGCTCGCGGGCGAAGTTGGCGGCCCACATCCGCTACCATCATCCAAAGGAATATCATAAGTGCACGCACTGTGGCAAGGAGTTCAAGAGCAGCCGCGGCCTCGAGGAGCACACTGCCACGCACACTGGCCAGGATCTGTATGAGTGCGCCTTCTGCGAGCGCACCTTCAAGAATTCGGGTAACATGCACAAGCACCGCCGCCAGATGCACGCCGCCCAGGTGGCCGCCCTGCAGCAGCAGAAGAAGGTGCGTCCCAGCAAGCGCAAGGATAAGGGAGAACTCATGCTCGGTGTCCTGGCCGCCGGCGGAAAGAACATGATGGAACATGCTATAGGCGACGTGAACATGAACATGAACATGAACGACTGATCAATCCAAAACTAGATAAACATGAATTAAAAATATAATGTTTATATTTTAGAGGAGATCCCCCTATTGATCTCTTTCTTTGCTGTCTTTTCCCTGTATATTCCTGGGTGGAACAAACCGCTATAAATCGATAAGTAGAAATTCAAAGTTGCTGCAATTTAAAACATCGATTTCCTAATATTCGATTCTACCAAGTAGATTCAGCTTTAGCAGAAGACGATCTTTCCATTTACAAAAAAATCATATACAATTTCATGTAACTGATGAGTTTTTCTGTGGCCCGTTTTGTTATTAAGCATTTAAATATTCCATTATAATTAATTATTATTTATTTATATTTAATATAAAATCCCCTTATAAAACCCTTTATTTTGACCATTCCCAGTAATTCCGGTATATTTCCGGTATTTTCCGCTATAAGTCGATAACTCGACTGCAGCATCTCAAAACATCGACCTATCGATTTCAGAATAGAATTTGCTCCCACCTCTATCTCCCAAGTAGATTCAGTTTCAGTAGAAAGCGATCTTTCCAGTAGCTTAAAAATCAAATTAAAAACTTTTTCGTGTGGTGGTAGGGTTATTATTTCATACACAAAATTAGGTATACACCGAGAATAATAAACTATAAATTTAGCATGATTTTAATAATGTTGTCCAACACTAACAAACACACACACACAAAAGAGTTAATAATTTTCTGTTATACATACACATCGATTACGCATTTCGAGTCTTCAGCTTAGTTTTAATTTTCCCACAATATTTCCGAATTGGTGAGAGTTTACACCGAAATGAACAATGTCAGGGGCGCCAAAAATAGGTCTATCCGAGCGGTACAGTTGACAGTTGGCGAGATAAGTAAGTACACACACACACGCGCACATCTGTGTGACAAACAAAATGGTGGTAACCCATTAATAATACCCTCCTTCCCTGCTTTGCTTTCAGTCTCCAGCTAGCGTCAAGTGAGTGAGGGAGTGTGTTGCTCTCAGGATCTCTCCGAGTCTTTCCGTTTCCCTTTTGGAAAACACACTGTCTTTCACATTTCCGGTATCTTGTGTGTGTTTGTGTGTAGGCGATGCTCCGACACGTTGCAATTTGTTAATTTTTAATTTTTTATTCTCCTTTTCTTTCATTTTAGGGTGCGGGGCAGGGTGGCCATCGAAAGTGGTAAGACGAAAGGTTTAACCAGCGTTAGAGATCAGTGTGCTACGGTTAGGAAATTAGGCCTGGAGCCTAAAGAATCGTGCAAACCGATTTCCGAAGCAAAAAATTCAGAATTAGAGAGTTCAAATGTTTTGGGCGCTCCGATAAATGACAAAAAGTATTACAAAATGGTTTCCTTCAATCGAAAAGTTGAGACATTGTGGCTTACGACCAGTAAGTACACTAAGATTGACTAAAATCATTTACAATATAATGTGTTTTCATGCATGACCCGTCTGTCATTCAGTAAAACAAATACACAAAAAAAGAAAAAAACTATTTAAGACGTAACGTATTACGAGCCGAAATGAAAATATAAAAGTCTTATAAGGCGTGTAAAATGTTGCATACAAAAATAAATAAAGAAAACACAACATGGGTAACGTTTTACGCGCCTTAACCAATCCAAAAGAACCAAGAAATTGTTAAATTTTGTACGACTAAAAGGCAAGTTATACGAAATTTTCGAAAAATGCTTATAGCAAAAAATTAATTCATTCTTCATTTTGTTTAGAAAGAGATGGGTATATGCAGGTGATCTCTTTCACATTCCCGTTTGGTTCGATTCGAAAGAGACGGAAAATCGTGTTGAATCAGAGAGAGATGGCAAATCTTTATAATTCTCCAAGAAATAATGGCTTGGATTTACGTAAATATAATATTTAATAAAATAACTTCGAAATAAATATGATTTTTACAAGAAACTAATTGTTTTTCCTTAACTTTTCAACTCTTCCAGTCCGCCATTTTGTTGGCGCGAAGCGGATGAATTCGAAACAATGGTTGAGAGCTTGACTAAGGAGGCTCCAAGCAATCGCTTCAGCCAGTGTAACCATACTTCTTATTTGGTACGATATATCGATATTTGGATATCTTATTGACAGCCCTATTTTACTCCCACCACTACACTGTCAGCCAATGAATTTCTCGAAATGAATGTTTCAAAATTAAGAAGTTTGTCAAAAGTCTACGTTTTAATCACTTTCGCAACTGAGCTCAACGACGAGTCGGCAACAAAGAAATTATTGCTATGAACGCGACATTGAAACGCGATTTCTAACTGTGGTAGTGCGTAAAAAGTCAACAAAAGTCATAAGCTTTCTGTGCTGTGCCAATACATACGTAACGCAGCGTGTGTGTGTGTGTGCGTGCTTCTGTGTGTGCATATATATGCATATGTGCATGTGTGTGGGTGGTCGCCTTGAAAACATAATCGTGCCATCTGCGTATTAAAAAAGCGAAAAGAAGAAAGGGAAAAACAATTGTGTATAATATATATATATATATATATATATATATATACAGGCGCACACACACAAGCACAACGTAACATATGTTTAACAGAGTGCAGGCGCAACAACAAAGCACAAGTGCACTGTTATTAAACAGTGGTCTGTTAGATCAGCAGTTTCCCTCTGCTAACAGTGGGCAGCAGTGTGCCCATTTCGGGGCACAACATATATCCCAGAAATCCCATTTCGTGCTGTAAAAGTATTTCGAGGGCAGCACGCAGTAAAATTAGCTGCGATTAACACTAAAAACAAGCGTTTAGAGTTCAGTGCAACTAGTGCAACATAATTTGCTGTATATCAATCCAGCAGGGCACACGACAAGGTGGAGAATAGGCAAAAACTGAACCACAAAAAGCAACAACAAAGGGCTAACTGCAAGACGCAAAACGTAAACAAAAGAGACGAAACGAACAGAGGAGGCGCAGCAGACAAGAGCAGGAGCAACAGAGAGAGAGAGGGAGCGACAGAGAGCAAAAGCCCAGAGTAATCAATTAGTAAGCCAAGAAAACGGGGAAAACAGAAAGCAGAAAGCAGAAGGAGCTGATAAAAGGCAACCGAAGAGGAGGAAGCGCAGCGCCACCGAGAGCGAGAGCGAGACAGCAGCAGCAGCAGCGATGGACTCGGATAATGACAATGATTTCTGCGACAATGTCGATTCGGGCAACGTCTCCTCGGGCGACGACGGTGACGATGACTTCGGCATGGAGGTGGACATGCCCAGTTCCGCTGAGCGACAGCTGGAGACCGACGACTACCAGTACAAGGTGCTCACCACCGACGAGATTGTCCAGCATCAGCGGGAGATCATTGACGATGTGAATCTTCTTTTGAAGGTGAGTGGCATTTCCTTGTCCCGCTTTCCTGCTTTCCCGCGTTCCCATGTTCCCGCTTTCCCGCTTCCCCGTGCTCACTCTGCAGACTGCACTTTGTTGCATGTGTATCTGTGTATGACGTTGACGGCCATCACCACCCCATCCCCCCTCTTGAATCCCACCCCTGCACCGCCCAACGCTCTGCCTGGGATCTGGGATAAAACTGAAGGTCATCCGCCGATGTTGAAAGCTTCTTTATTGTTTGGCTGTGCCCGACTGCCGGGGAAAACTCGACACAAGGTCGCCACAGGCACAACCACAGGCACTGGCACAGCCCCATATCCCACATCCGCCAGAAAAATCACGCAGGTCCTCTTTTCACTTTCACCGATTTTTGGTTGACTTCCAAGAATTTGTGGGGTAATATAGGGTTAAATAGGAAATACTCAAAACAAATGGTTTCCTCTTTATTTCTAATAACCTTATTATATTATTATATTATGTGGAAATCATGTTTGTTTTATTAGAAATAATAATAATGTACGAGCTTGTGATGATATTCATGTTAATGTTTATGTTATTGGTTAAGTCAGTGTTCATGTTAATCATATTAATTTCAAAAGAACATTTTCGTAAAAGAATTTGATAAGAATTCATTATTTTGTCCAGTTAGGACTTTGCTTTATACCATTTTTTGGTAGGGAGTTTCCCAAATTGACCCAAATATGATGATTTTCGAGTTAACCTACTTTTGGGTACAACTTTTCTTTTAGTTTTTCAACAAATCATTATTTAGAATGTCTGAAAAGTTATTTCAATCAGGAAAATAGTTCCAAACTGTTTTTAGGTCACAAATAAGTCTTATAGCGAGTACTGCTTTCAATTATAATTTAAAAGTATAAAAATATTGATAGTTCAAGATAGATGATAGATAGATAGCGGTTCACCCTAGTCCTAATGCTGACAAGTGTGCCAGCCTCAGCTGCTGATCGCTAATGATTTGGCATTGATCCCGAGGCCAATTAGGACGCAGCTGATACCCCACCGCTTTTCCCGCTATCTCCGATTCTCAGAATCTCTAGATCTATGTACACTCTAGATCATCTACTGACATTCTGCCTTTGTTCACCCACAGCTCCCCACGCCCATAACGCGGATACTGCTGAATCACTTCAAGTGGGACAAGGAGAAGCTGCTTGAGAAGTACTTCGACGACAACCCCGAGGAGTTCTTCAAATGCGCACACGTCATAAATCCCTTCAACACCGCCACCGAGGCGGTCAGGCAAAGGGTGAGATGAAAGCCAAAGCCACAGCCAAAGGGGCTTACACCTAATCCAAATCCCTTGTATTCTATTTCTATTTCTCTTCCATTGCAGACCACACGAAGTCAGTGCGAAGAGTGCGAAATATGCTTCTCACATCTCCCGCCAGACGTAAGTGCCACCTCGGGAAACCCGATTTCCCTTCATTTAGAGCTGCCGTGACCTAATTCTCCGGTTGTGCAGGTTGTTTAATTAACTAAACACGTTTCTCTATATGCCAATACTATATACATAATTCCTTATCAGATAATGCAGAGCCACAGAGCACAAATCAATAGTAATAATCCAAATATTCCATCAGTATTTATCAATTTATTTTACACTCAAAGCTTATCAATATTTTAGTCACTTGATTTACAATTTTTGATTTTTTTGCTATTTAAAACAATTTTGCCTGCCCTCATCAGGTTATTAAGGGGCCTTAAGTCTTCTATAACTATTTATTGGCTTTTAGGGGATTTACCAATTAAAATTGCTAAGTAAGCTCTAATATAATCGTTGATCATAGAGAGATTTGCTTAGTTCCTAGGGAAATAATCCATGTTCCATTGTATTAATACCATCCAATCCCTCCCTCCTACAGCGCATGACCGGCCTGGAGTGCGGCCATCGATTCTGCATGATCTGCTGGCGCGAGTATCTGACAACGAAGATTGTTACGGAGGGTCTTGGCCAGACCATCTCGTGCGCGGCGCACGGCTGTGATATACTGGTGGACGATGTGACCGTCACCAAGCTGGTGGTGGAGCCGCGAGTGAGGGTCAAGTACCAGCAGCTGATCACCAACAGCTTCGTGGAATGCAACCAGCTGCTGCGTTGGTGTCCGTCCGTCGACTGCACCTATGCCGTGAAGGTGCCGTATGCGGAGCCCCGACGCGTTCACTGCAAATGCGGTCATGTCTTCTGCTTTGCCTGCGGCGAAAACTGGCACGATCCGGTCAAGTGCCGCTGGCTGAAGAAGTGGATCAAGAAGTGTGACGACGACTCAGAGACGTCCAACTGGATCGCGGCCAATACCAAAGAGTGTCCCAAGTGCAGTGTCACGATTGAGAAGGACGGCGGCTGCAACCATATGGTGTGCAAGAACCAGAACTGCAAGAACGAGTTCTGTTGGGTCTGCCTCGGTTCCTGGGAGCCGCACGGCTCTTCCTGGTACAACTGCAACCGCTACGACGAGGATGAGGCCAAGACCGCACGCGATGCCCAGGAGAAGCTGCGATCATCGCTGGCCAGGTGAGTTGCTTGACATGTATGCTTGTTTTTTGTTGTTTGGTTTAATTTAAAGAGTAAATCGCCTAATCTCTTGTTGATGACATCGATATATTTACGCCGTTTGATGGTGATTTCTCTTTATTTGCTTACTCACTTACGATTGGTGGTTTTATCTCATAATTGGTATTATTATTGATAACGATTACGACGAACCTTCCGCGGAGACAGAGTCGATGAAGAAAGGAATGAATCAGCTTTAAATTTTCATTTCCTTTCTATGTCTATAGCTAACCAGCACAAGCAAAGATATTTATCTATATTCCCACTTGTATCCACAGATATCTCCACTACTACAATCGCTACATGAACCACATGCAGTCGATGAAGTTCGAGAACAAATTGTATGCATCCGTGAAGCAGAAAATGGAGGAGATGCAGCAGCACAACATGTCCTGGATTGAGGTGAGTCTGTGAGGATATTTGTTAACCGCAATGTTGCTCAATCCAATCTTTGTTCTCCTCTTTCCCCATTCAAGGTGCAATTTCTGAAAAAGGCTGTCGACATACTTTGCCAGTGCCGTCAGACACTCATGTACACATACGTGTTTGCGTATTACTTGAAGAAGAACAATCAATCCATGATATTCGAGGATAATCAAAAGGATTTGGAGTCGGCAACCGAAACGTTGTCCGAGTATTTGGAACGTGATATTACATCCGAGAACTTGGCTGATATTAAGCAGAAAGTGCAAGATAAATACAGGTGAGATAATACGATGCAAATGCAAATACGTTCCATCTATTATTCATTAAACTCCCCAGGTATTGTGAAAAGCGCTGCTCCGTTCTGCTAAAGCACGTGCACGAGGGCTACGACACGGACTGGTGGGACTATACAGAATGACGCGAGTCATGGCTGGATAACTAAGCTAAGCCAAGCTGAGCGGCGGCAGGCAGAGCAGAGCAGAGAGCAGAGCACGCGGTGTCCGCCAAAATGCCTACCCCATCCAGCACCCAAATAGGCACCACCTACCACTGAGCTGAAAAGCATTGATACATCGATGTTTACCTGTAAAAACATTGAAAACTTGAATGTTATTCAAGCTCTACACTCTACCCATGAATCCCATCCGCATAAAAACGAACACAACCACCCCATGCCCGCACAGAAACCCAAAACCGAAGCCAAGATGTTGTATAAGAACCACTGATCATCAGAACAGAAGTTAAGGATTAAGAAGGAGAAGAAGCAGCTACTACCTGCTAGAGAAAGGCAAGCGAGAAGGAGGAGCTCCCTGATAACGAACCCCAAAAACCGCAGATGCAATACAATAATAGAAAAGATGCCGAAAGAAAATGAAAAACATTGCAAAATATTTGTGAAACACTCGAGAGAAATCTATATTAAATCGTAAAGCATAGAAATATATAATTATATATATGTGGAGAATATATATATATATGCGTATATGTAAAACTACATTTTTTTTCTTCGTAACGAGCTCAGCTATGGCTGGAAGGAATGACTCTCACAGCCAACACACAGAGACACAAGGCAAGCAGGACACGATTAGGCCAGAAGGAAAGATACAACACACCACACACACACACACTCGCTACCAGTCACAAGGATCAGAAACAGCAGCAGCAGCAGCAGCAGTAACAGCGGCAGCAGCAGCAGCATATATATATAGTAAATAATCAACAGTTACAAACTTATTTGATGTTAACCAATTGCAAAGAGATCTTCATGTTATCAAAATCAAAAACAAAACGAAAACAAACAAAAAAAGAATCAAAGGAAACAAAAAGCGATAAATTAGTGAATTTCAAGCTCCGAGAACGCGAAACCAACAATAGAACCTAAATGAAAAGAACTACACATGTAAGCAGATAAACTTGCCCCAGCTTCAGCTGCCCCTTACCACCTGACTGACTCTCCTGACCTCCTGACTTCTTAACTTCCTCTCCCCCACTACCACTACCGATGCCAGCGGTCAGGCTTCAAGTTAGCGCTGCTCCTCAGCCCCTCTTCCGATCAGATCATTTGGAATCTCCCACTAAACAATTGTATGCCTTTAAATTTAATTAATTTTAAATCGTAAACACCTTGTATTTGCTTTATTTATTTTGTAATTAACTGTAAAATGAAGGAACCACATAACTTGATCGGATTTGGAGGCGGCAACAGAGACAGGACGTTGTGATGATATAGTTCTTTAGTTCCAATCTCAGTCTCAGTCTCGGTCCCAGTTCGAGCCCGAATTCTTCCAGTTTGTTAAGCTTTTATGAAACAAAGAGAAAAACCAATTCGCCTTTTATTTGTTGTCCCCTCCTCTGTTCCACAAAAACAACAGCAACTGTGCCTAGCAAGTGGGACGGACGGACGGACGGATATGTTTGCTGGTCGAAGCTATGTTTCGTGTGATCTATTGACCGCGGCGGGAGCAGAGCCCCCGCCTACCACCTCTTAGTTTGTAGTCCTCCCTCGACCGAGAATCTTGTAAAGTGTTAGGATAGAGCCGGGTGGATCCCGCCCGGGCGAAGCCTGCTCTCTCCCGCGAACCGCAGCACAAATCGAACAACAGACAGACGACAGACTCACTGAGATATATAGACGAGAGCGTATATGTACGATTGAGAAGTGTATAGTTAACGCGCAGGGATGGATGGAGGCGGGAGGATCGGATCCGGATCGGCTGTGTGTCCTCCTCTTCTAGTTGGCGGCAAATCGTTGTACATATAAGAGAACAGTTTTGTCCATGGTTTCCTAGCCCGCCCACAGAACGAACACACTGAAAAGCACACACACCACACACAACACACAACACACTACGAAGGCGTTTCCATTTTCAGCATTCTCTATATATTCTCAACAACAATAATTAACAAGAAAAAAATAAATGGAATTATATTTATAATAAACACATGACTAAATGGAAAACTCATTGAAATTAAATTGATGTAAAAAGTTTAAAGTTGTTCGAATTAAAAGAAAAACCAAGAAAGAAACAAACAAAAAAATGTGAAAAATACCATATTGTGGAATAAAAAATATATTTAAAACAAAATAAAAAAAGCTGTAAAAAATATGAGAAACTATGTATGTATAATTAAAGATGAAATGTTGCAAGAATTAGTGAAAATAAAAACTTGAAAAATCTAAATGGGGAAGAACTCTCAAGGGTTTTTACTTCTTCACTTCCTTGGGGTTTTTTGGGGCAGTATTAAAAATTAAAAACCATTATTCCCATTTTTGACAAATCAGATTTTAAAATAATCATAACTAAGTCAAAACAGCTTTAATTTCAAATCGGAGAGCACTTTTATGTTCGTTTTTATTGCCTTAATTAATCTGCATATTGATTTTTTAGATTAGAACAAATTAATTTTTTGTCAATTTTTGCAAATTTCAATGATGGTACCACTTATCAAATTTTCAAAAATCGGCAAAAAATTTTAGTCTCCGTATTTTGAATATTTTATACTTAAAAAATAAAGGTTTTTTTAGCGATTCCAAAAATGTACGACATTTGGATATCGGTTGATTTTTGGCCATAATATGAATAAAAGAAGACATCAATTATACGAAAAAACAACGCAATTACGCTCTCTCTAGTCTCTGCCTGTATATGTAGCCTCTGCCTGTATATGTAGCCTCTGCCTGTATAGCCTCTGCCTCTCTGGTCTCTGCTCGCTCTACCAAAAAATGCAGCATACTGTTTTGGGTGCACTAAAATTTTTTGGTGCAGCTGCCTGCTATGTGGTTCTGTTGGCCTGGTACCTCAGGCCAAATTTCAGTGGATTTTCGTCGAATGCTTGTACAGTTTGGGATGCACTGGAGCAACTCACTTTACAGTTTGAGAAGCACTGGACTGGGTCAACCAAAAACCTCTCAAACTGTAACAGTGCTTCTCAAACTGTAAGGTTTGATTTTACCAATGCATGTCAAACTGTGCACTTGAGTTACCCCTAAAGTATGCACTGGTTTTTTAAAAGTAGTTTAAACGTTCGTTATATTTGAAAGTGGTTTATGAACAGGGGTAACTGCTGCTAGGCAACGACCGTTAAAAACCGTTAAAATTTTGACATATCGAACTTAAAAATAATCATAACTCAGCCAAAACAGCTCCAATTTTAATTCTGAAAAAAGTTCTATGTTAGTTTTTATATCGTTTATTAATCTGCACATTAATTTAAGGCATTTGAAAGAATTAATTTTTTGTCGATTTTTGAAAATTTTAATGATGGTACCCCTTATCAAATTTTCAAAAATCGAGAAAAAAATTTTTTCTTTGTTTTTTCCATATTTAATATCTAAATAATTAAGAATTTAACGGCGAATCGGATAGTATACGGCATTTGGCTGTCATTCCATTTTTGGCCAAGATATGCTCTTCACAAGACATCAAATGCTGATTTTTGGGTCCTTACATCGGCATTTTTATATCCTAATTTTTGGTCAAATCATTTTTAAGGCAATTGTTTATTATTAAATAATTAAGATTTTAACGGCAAATCGGACAGTATACGGCATTTGACTGTCATCCCATTTTTGACCAAATTATGCTCTTCAGAAGACACCAAATGCGGATTTTTGGGTCCTTAAATCGGCATTTTTATATCCTAATTTTTGGCCAAGTCATTTTTAAGACAATATTTTATTATTAAAAATTTAAGATTTTAGCGGCGATTCCGAATATAAACAGCATTTGGCTGTCATTCCATTTTTGGACAAATTATGCTCTTCAGAAGACATCAAATGCGGATTTTTAGGTCCTTAAATCGGCATTTTTATATCCTAATTTTTGGTCAAATCATTTTTAAGGCAATATTTTACTATTAAAAAATTAAGATTTTAGCGGTCTAAGACCATCTCGAAACAATCAACAACAACAACAACGACAACAACAAAAATTTTTAACAAATTCGTCCCAATAAACCTTAAAATCCCTGGTTTACATACCAGGCCAACAGA
>VNKC01003510.1:0-26571 GCA_008042775.1 Drosophila pectinifera
TTTTTTTTTTTTTTTTTTTTTGAATTTTAAATATCTTGATTGTGAAATTAAGTAGTTCGTCAAACCATTCCGAGTCCAGAATTGGAGCGGAAGATTAAAATTACCCAGAATAATTAGGTCGTCCGCATCACCAATGAATATGGATATATTTCGATTGGCATACAGGTGTATAAAATATATTGGAGCATCAGACCTGGAAGAATATAGGAACATGTTTAAAATAGGTTACAGTTTGGGAAGTATATTTAAACGAATGCAGTCAGAATCGGAGTTGCCCAACACTTGGGAAGAAACCTCAACCTCGTTGAGAAGGGAGGTCACGCCTTTAAAAGCTATAGTTATTGTAGATTATCTTATTATCGGATACCGTAGGATTAAGCCGTTTTGTTTTACTTGAAAAAGAATTCCTTGCAGGCGTGATGTCAAGATAGTTTGTTTTGAAGAAGCTTCTTGTTAATGGGCAAGGGAGACCTTACCTTGGCAGCGCACTTACAGTGTACATTTTACTAGAATTCCCAACGAAGTCAAGCCGCACACTGATGATAACATGTTGAATGTTTAATTTGGTCAGCATCGTATATATACTGACGAGAAAGTAATTTTTCTCTGTTCTGTAAAAGCTGTATTACCAAGCCTGCTCCTTCTCATTGAATATATTATTTTTCGTGAATTTTTGCTATTATAAACCCAACAAAATTTTACATGTAATCGTCAATTTCTAAATTTTTCCCGAAGCGTCTAAACCTAATTTTTTTATAGAAAAACTCTGGTAATTTGTTATAAGAATTAAGAAGGCTAACTATTATACTATAAGTATACTTTATTGAATATTTGAAACAAGCATTGGCTAACCTCCTTTAATAAAGCTGATTTTTTATAAATCGTCTTTTGGAATACCCAATTCTGTGTTGCTCCATTTCGTTGGATTTGGGTAGTCAAACTCTCCCTGTAAAAATCACATTTAATAATTTTTTTTTTGAAATATAAGTTTATACCGTTATATGGTCGGGTTCGTGCCATAAGTGCCATAGAACCCACCACCACATTGTTGCGCCAACGGCTACAGCTCCAATCCTTGTTGCTTTTGAATGCGGTGGTGGCGCGTTACGATACGAAACACTAAAAAAATTATGTAAGCGAATAGAGAATTATTGCATTACTTGTATTACTTACACATGGCTGTCTCTTTTAATTATTTTATGCCCAAATATATTCCGGTTAATACAACCGAATGAAGCTCTCAAAGAAACTAATTTATGAGCAACGTTCATGACTGAAAATCCAAGAAAATTAATGATTTGTATCTCGAAGCCACTACGTATTTACAAAAAAAAACAGGTCGTCGTATACGTCAAAATAGCGTCGGTAAGTTAGCGTCAAAAGTGGACCGGTGGAAAATATATACGGGGTATTCCATATATGTTCTATAACCCAGTTTTAACTTGTCGGTATTTTCGGCATCGGATGCAAAAGTGTTTCTTCGAACTGCGCCAATGAGCATTAAACCGCAACAATGATTTTTATTAAATCAAATTGCAGGGCAGCATATTGCACAATCCAAGAACTATTAAAAACACGGAATCATTTATAAATACAATAATCTATTTTAATCCTATTCACAAAAAACTGGCATGATTTTGTATGTGAGAAACGCAGCGTTCGATAACAATCACTTAGATGTATCGAAATGGAAACGGGGTCAAATTTGGATATGCATGCAGTGTGCATTGCGGTAATATTAATCAACATCGAAGAGTATACAGATTTTTCTCTTATTTTGCAAAAGAATCTTCAATGAAGGGATAATATTGAAAATATTATGTATTATATTTCGTTTCGTTCATAAAATTATTGCAGTTCCTACTCACTTAAAAACACATATCTGATATTAAAACATTTATAAACATATATATATTTCTATGAATCGGAAGTTTTCACGGATCTCAATTCAACAAGACATGGCGCTCTGTCTGAAGCCTTTTGGTTTCCTTTTGGACGCCAATGCAAATCTGCAAATTTGCGTCTGTGGTATTTTCACAATTTGTCTGCAGAGTCAAGGAGGGGTGTACAATTTTGTATATGTATGTTTTAGAGCCTATTTTACCCAAAACAGCTGATTTAACAACAGTAGGAAAATAAAGTGGATTGGACAGCCGATGCCATCGATGACACGTTTGGACTTTGTTCGCTCCATATTAATAAGGTGATTGGAAACGATATGTCATGTCATGAATTTATGAAAACAGTTTCTTATTGTTGTTATTATTTTCGCTCACACTCCTGAGATATATCGATAACGCAGAAAAAGACATGGTAATCGTCAGTAACTAATAAATGCAGATGATTTTTTTTAACACATATTTTTGTCACCACCTGATTCCTTACCTTATACAGAGGAAAAATGTTGTATTTTTTCTACAACGCAGAATTTCAATATGCAACCCTTCCACAGGGTCTTGCTCAGAATATTAGCTGCTTATTGCCGAAGAGCAGAATTTAAAATGCGACTTAGTAGAAACGGGATATACATATATATATATTCTAAAAAACAATTGCTATCATCACTAAGCACATGCTACCCAAAACACGAGGTTGTTTGCATATGTAGGTATGTTATAATCTATGTTATATTATTTATATTATATTTTATTCATATAATAGGAACAAAACATGGATCAACTAATAACTAAAAAGCTTCAACAGCGTAAGAGTCGTGCTGTTGGATACCGCCTTCTTATCTGTTATCTTAAGAAAAGTAACGTACAATTACTTGAAATAAATGCACGATATTGGCTAAACCAAATATTTGAATCATCTTCCTCTGAGCTACGTGTGTATGGTGATCTTATATTTACTACATTATGTAAGTTTCACTAATTTATTTAATTCCCAAGACTATTTCTTATAGTATATATCCTAGTTGTATTCCTTGATTTGCTTAGCTTTTATACGTACATACACATACATTTCCTAACATACAGTGACTCCATCGCATAATCGGACAAATACCTTCTTATGATAAATGTGCTCTAAAACTATAAAAAATTTACCAAAGTTGTCGTTTTTTTTTTGCTTTTATTCATTTATGTATATAAGTTAATAACATATAAAAATCACATGTTCTCTAATTTTTTATTAATTAAACAAAAATTACTCCATTTTTGGGCGATCAACGTATAATCGTGCAAAGAAAAATATGAATGAAAAAAATAACGGCGGCGAATCCCAAATTTTCTAGAATAGCTTGCAAGCTCTTAGGAATGGATTTGACTAACATTTCGACTCAATGGAGCTCCATGCTTCTAATAAAACTGCCTTGAGCTCATTTATAGTGTTAAATTTTTTTTCACTCTCCTTGGCAATTCCTTCCAATTACGTTAGGGTCGCGGCTTTGCGATGACGTTTCGACCACTTTGGGACAGCTATGGATGAACCAAAGCTTCCAACACCCAAAGTGTGCTTAGGATCGTTGGCTTGGTAAAGTACCAAGTGGTTTGCATTACCCAATTTCTCTACACTTTGCTTTACATTTTCTTTCAAAACATTAAGGTAACTAATTCATAACACTATCTATAAAATGCAATTTGCCCACTCTAGGACCAGACATGCAGCCAGAAACCAACACAGAACCTCCTCCATGTTTTATTGTGGCCTTTGTGTGTTTGGGTAAAAATTCGGTATTTGGTTTACGCCAAAAAAACTTCTTCCCATTTAATCCGTGTAATTTAAATTTATTCTCTTGAGAAAATATAACTTTTAATTAATCAATTCAAATTTTCTGAGCTTCTCGGTCATTTAATATTTTGTTTTGGCCTTCCCTGCTTTTGTTGGCCAATCTAAATTTATCCTTTAACCTCTTTATAATATCGTGGACTGTAGATTTGCTTTTCTAACTTATTAAGCGATTTCTGTTAAATATAACATCCAACTGCTAAGTTCCACAGAGGATTATTACCATTTTTAGCTATTTTTGCACTTTTCTATAGATAGATTATGTTTTGGGCTCTTAATCTCGATAATAACCTAAATGCAACGCAAAAACCCTAAATTTGCATCAAATTTCAGGAAAAGTCACCTTTATTTTGTTCATATCGGTTTTGTCCGATTATTCATTGAGCTCCAAAAACATTGGTATTTGTTTGAAAACTTCGAGTTCTTATCGAAAATGTTGTGTTTTTTTATTTGTTAAATCTTAAATAAAAGCAAAAAAGAACGAATTTACTTGTCCGATTAAGCGATGGAGTGCTGTACATCTTATATATATTTTTCTGTGTACATGACAATACAAAATCTAAGCATTGATTTTACCGTAAAAAACCTCGGCTTATATTTAGTATTGCAGTATTGCAATACTAGTATTGCTTATTTTGGTATTGTGTCAAAAATAGGTTTATTGTATTAGTCCTTCATTTGACCAGCTTATATTCTTTCAGAATTATGCCCTTATATATTTTCTTATAACATCCAGTTGGGAACAATAATAAATCCGTTAAATAAGAACCATAATAGATGATATTTATGTAGCATAGATAACAGCTTCATTGATTTAATTATTGTTATTATTTTATTAATATATTATGTATATGTAGGTTAATTATAGTTAATATAATCATTGTGGACGGCTGTCCATATAGTGACGATGAGCACCGAGAGTGTGCACAGGGCAACTATAATATACATATATACACGCAGAACTAAAAATCAGTTTACGGTTGCCCAATCGTAAATAGGTCGAAATTCTCGCTTTAGGAGAAGGATGTGGATATTTTTATTTTAAAAGATTTTTTTAATTGGAGCTGTTCTGGCTCATAATTTATAATTTTTTTACGGGGTCGCTTTCTGGCTCTGAACTGCTGCTTTAAATTAAAATTTGATACCTAATTTAAATGTTTACAGCTTATTACCAAAGTGCAGATTTTGAGACAAAATAATTTTAAATATTCATGTGGGATTTTGTTTTATTTAAATTTAATTATTAAGTATAGTTTTTTTATTAATTATATTAGTTACAAAATATAAGTTTTACGGAATTAGAAAAAACACAGAACTCGATCTTCGTCTTGGCTCGTCGTATGCAACCGTCTACGTTGCTAGCCTCAACTCAACTCTCTCTCCGTGTCGCTTTGGCTCGTCGTAGTGCAACCGTCTTCGTTGCTAGCCAAAACTCAACTCTCTCACGTCGTGGTTTGCCCTCTCTGGCTTGCCTGCGTCTCCCTCGTGATCGTCTTCGTCTCGATCCTCGTGGTCGCTCTCATCCTCGTCTTTATGGGTTTGAGCTCGTCGTCTCTCTTCGTCGTTTGGTTGCTTACTCGTCTTGTTCAGCTTCCATGTCTTTATTCGTCTTTTGGTTGCCTTCTCGTCTTGTTCAGCTTCCACGTCTTTATCCGTCGTTTGATTGCTTACTCGTCTTGTTCATCTTCCACGTCTTTATTCGTCGTTCGTCTTTATTCGTCGTTCGTCTTTATTCGTCGTTCGTCTTTATTCGTCGTTCATCTTGTCCATACACGTTTGCTTGTTGTCTAGGGTATTCCTTTGGTATGCTTGCACCATGCGGCAAACACACCCCACATACATATGTATATATTTTTTAACTACTATTAATTGTCACAAAATTAGATATTAAACATTTTTTTGCTTTATAAAATCCTTTTTATGATTAATAAAGAAATCCTGCAAAAAAAATCGTATACTAATAACGTTTTTTTATGGTTTAGCAAAGAGTTAACTCGCGTCAAAAACATATAGTCCAAACTCTATTCTAAATTTTAGACGTACGGAGTCTCAAGGTGTGTTACAAAACAGAACTATAAGCCTATTACACATCCTTTCTCGCTATCATTTGAAAATACGACAGCCAAAAATGATCAGGCAATCGATATCGATATTTTACCTCAGTTTTTTTTAAACAACATATTCTGCGTCATATGATTCAAAACAGACTTACTCATACACTATGACCAAATCGAACATATTCTTTAGTTCTTTTGGATCTTCAAGCCGATTTATTCTCCAGGTCGCGATGGAATACCAGGCTGTATGCTCAGGTATTGTGCAATCAACTTCTATAATTGTTTACCTTACAAATCTCCCAAAACCACCTAATTGGAGGGAATCAATTGTAGTTCCTTTCCACAAAAATGTATCAAAGCGAATGCTAACAACTACAGAGGAATCTCAAAGTTGTCAGATATTCAAAAACTTTTTGAAAACGTAATTACTCCCCATTCGCAGCACCTTTGTAGATCAGTAATTTCTCCATGCCAACATGGACTTATTAGACGAAGATCAACGTCAACTAACCTTCTGGAGCTCACTTCATTCATTATAAGGGGTTTTCCAATAAAATTTGCAGACAGATGTTATTTATACTGACTTCAGAAAAAATTTGACTCAGTTAATCATTCTCCAGTTATCTAAATGGCAGGACGCAAAACGTCCTCATTAAAAATAATTTATTTAATGTTCTTCTGGTTACCTCTGGTGTCCCACAAGGTTGCCATCTTGGTCCCTTATTGTTTACATTATTTATTAACAACCTGCCCAAAGTTCTGAGCATCTCTGAGTACTCATGTACACTGACGACGTTTTGCAAACAGATCTTAATAACTTTTAAATGTGGTGTATACTTTTTGTTAGTTCGTCCTATCTTAGAGTATGGATCTTGCTTTTGGAGTCCTCAGTGTGATGTCCATAGTAAACGCATTGAATCAGTACAATATAATTTCTTACTTCGCTCTAAGTGGTTTAAACTGGGACTTAAACCTAAGATTGCCCTCTTAATATTCCAGTAGACTTCTACTAATTATCTTACCTTCCTCTGCTAACCGTTGACCGATATTAAGCATCATCTTTATATATAACCCGATCCGTGATGATGTGGAGTGCACTGACTTATTTTATTAGGTCAGTCATTTTTACATACCTTGTAGAAACACTAGATCCTATTTACCTTTAGTTTTGCACCTCTTTAGAACTTCTTATGAAATGCTTAAACCCCTTTTAAGTTTTTATGTGAATATTATAACGTTTTGTATAAAATAACCTTAACTGTAGATAACCTCTGTAAGAAAAAAACTTTAATCCTAGCCCATTAAGAACACATGTAAGCAATCAAGCAGAGCGATAGTATTGCATACAGTAGTATATGGTGTAGCATAGTTTCCTCGTATACTTTTACTTATATTTTCTACTATCGGTTTATTTAATATTCCACCATAACAAGTTCGTGTTTGGTATCGTAAGGGCCACTGAAGTGTACTGATAATTAATCAGAGTGGAAAATATAATTACATTTTTGTTACACTTACATCTAAAAATAAAAGTATTATAATAATTATATTATGACCTTAAATACACAAAATCTGAAATGAAATATATTGCATTTTATGACGTATGTATGTATGACGTATACAAGATTTGCAATAAAAATAAAAAATATTTTACTTTAACAATGGCTTACCTTATGTCGTTGATATATCTAAAACTGAAAATATTTATCTTGTTAAAATAAAATTGTTATTTTTAAATGTAAACTTCTAAATGCAACTAATGCAAATAACAAATAAAACAAGAAAACTAAGCGCTTTACTTTTTATTCCCTTATGTTCTTATTATTTACCATTTTTATTTTATAATTTCTAATACTGAATCATACAATACTGAGTCAAACATCTATATATATTCAAACAGTTATTCTCTTTTTTTCTCTTTTCAATTGTTGGTTGCCGAAAGAATACATTGTTATGCGTTTTAATAGAAACGATGATTGCACAGAACCGAAACATTAAAATCAAGTAGAAAGCTACAGTCGAGTGTGACCGACTGTGAGATACCCACCCACCGCGGACCTTTGTCCAGAAAATAACAGCTGAACTAGCAGGATTCCCTTCAATGTTGATAGATAAGTCTGAACGGCCTTAATAACTGTCATATGCCATTGAATTTTCCGAATATTTCTGCGTGTGACGTGGTTGTGATTTGGCTAGATCGACTCGACTGCTGATCCTTACCTTAATATTAATATTATATTATTATTTATGTATATGATCTGATTATGAATGATCTTTATAATGATCACCAGCCAAATCGATTTAGCCATGACAGTCTGTTCTTCCGATCTCAAAGACTATAAGAGCTAGAGCTAGCAAACTTGGTGACACACATTTTAATCTTTTGCACGCAGATCAGGTTTATTTTAAAATTTGGCAACGCCCACTCCCGTCTTCGAAAACCATAAAAAACGCTTAAATAAGCTATAGCCAAGATTTTCGGTTTAATGTAATCGATAAGAAATAAGTACATTTGTGCGAATATGCTCTAAAAGTTTAGACGAAATCGGTTGATATACAAAGAAGTAATTAAAAAAAAACAGCTTATACTGTTTGCTGAACTTCTGCAATACCTAAATTTGAATTGTCAGCACAAAAATGTTGCTTAACATGTTCCTAGCTATATCTGTCTTTTTTGGGTATTGCTCAACATGTTCCTAGCAACATTTTTCTTCATTTGTCAACATTTACTTCTGCCTTCCGATCTTTTTAAATTATGTATTTTCATTTCTCTCAATACTTTGGGTGCCGGGTATCTCACAGTCAATCACGCTCGACTGTAGCTTTTTTACTTGATAAGTTTTTATGATTAACCATTAGCTGGAGTAGCCCTAATATTAGAATATTTTACAACCAATTAAAATACCTATTTTAATAATTATACATATAATCGCTTTCTGTGATATTTTTTTTGGCAGCGAGCTTATTTCATTTCCTAAGGATATTATTTTGTCCCGTTTGTCGTTCTAAAACGTCTTTATTTCACTATCTCGGAATCTTTGTTGATTTTTGAGGCCGAGAGTTTATATCGTTTTAAAGCTTAATCTCGCACAAGGCAAATTTTTGTCATTTTGTCAATTGAAAACGACGAAAATTTGGTAGTTGGATTAGCTCGCGCGAAACACGCCCACTCTCCATGGAAGTTCGATTTTATTTACAAAAAAAATGTTATTGCTAATGCTATTGCTAATAAATTCATTCGAACTGCTTCAATTGATGTGAATCTACACTGTAAGCAAACCAACTCATAAATAGGAATGGGTTTATGATAATATTATGGAAATAATACATGGTGAAGCCAGATGGTTCAAGTGGAACTGGGAAGAACGTTTAGAGCTAAAATGGACCTAGTCTTAGCTCTTGCTTCATCTGGAATATCTCCGACATTGTTATCTACCGTTGAACATAAATGAAAACTAATCAGTTTTTATGAATTAAAATTAACTTGTATATATATATAGATTTGCGTGGATTACTTTGTTTTACTGAATGCCGCGGAGAAATAATATGACGTTTTCTGCCGATAGGCAGAAAGACCGAGAATTTACAGGGAATCGGCAGTCATTTGCTGGCTCGCGAGTATCATCTCTATTAATATCAACTTCGCCCTCATGTAAATAAATTTAAGTTTTTTGATCATTGAAAATTTCAAATTAAATAAAATTTAATTTAAAAGACAATATTAGAATAAGATATTTTTATACTTCGTCTTTGAATTATTTAACCTATAATCTTCAAAGTATCTTAATCGAGAAAATAAGAAGTGAATGAAATGAAGAGTGAGCGAGAGAGAAATACTATTGTTGTTTTCATTATTGTTGTTCACTCAAATAAAGTTCTATAAATCGCTCATATCATTCATGAGTATCCCGTATTTGCTAATGAAAAAAGGTGATAATAAGTATTATTATTTTTTCTGCCCATAATTTAATTATAATGTACTAATAACTACTTTTATACACAGTAATACAATTAAAATTAACATTTTCATTAATTATTTTCAGCACTGCTTATGTTTAAAATGCAATCCGACGTTAATTTATCAAAAACATTTGCATCCAGTTATTTACCTAGACTATTTCAAATGTTATCTCACAATGGAATATATAATAACGACAGTTACACGATTGCTGTCTTACAAACAATCAAACGATGTCTAATATATTACCCAAAGGCCATTAAATCTGGAAAAGCATCAATTGAAAAGTATTTAATATTTGTATTAAACAATAGTAATTCAGATGTTGTTCATCAATCTGGTGAATGTTGGCATTTATTAAAGAATATTCCTGATAATTCCAACAATGGAAGTAGTAACGGTGCAACTTTATGGAGAGATTACCAATTATCTTTGTTAAAAACCATTCATTATATTATAAACAGTGCATTTAATAATCCCGAGGAAATATTTGACAATTCTTTTAACGTCCATTCTCTGGTACATTTTACTATCGGAGTGGAAAAAGATCCTTTTGAAAGGACACCAATAATTTTTCAAAGAATTGCCAATCTTATTGATCTTCTAAAAATTACACTATGGTGAGAAATCAAAATACGTTATTTCTTCATGAAAAGTATGATATTTTCGATATTTTCAGCAAACCATTAATAAAAAAAAAAAATATTTGTACACAACAAATATTGGGATTGATACAACATGGACTAAGTGCAAAAACTCGCATAAGAAATAACGCTCGAATTGATCAAATATATTTTGAAACTTTTTTACCGGAGATGCATATTAAGTTATTAGAAGTACTGGAAATTCTCATAGACATGTAAGTATCGATTTTGTCCAATTTAAAAAAACACGTAGAATAGCTACAGTCGAAAGTGGCCAACAATGAGATTGTTGTAGGTGAAATTAAAATAACAAGGACATGTTTTTTCACTTTGTCTAAATAAGCTCAAAATTATAAAAAACTACGTCAGAAATGTTGAAAAATTAAAAAAAAATTTTGCAAGAACATTATGAGCAACACCTTAAAAAGACAGATGTAGCTAGGAACATTTTGGGCAACATGATTGTGCTGTCAACTAAAATGTAAATTTTGTGGAAGCTCAGCATAAAAATAACTGTTTTTATCATTCGATTTCACTGAAATTTTTAGAGCACTTCCCGAAAAAGTTTTTTTTTAATATTCTGGACGTTGATGCACTACTGTCCGTACACTTAAGTGGCACCTTCTATACCATGCACGTGCTTGATTAAGTTAGGTGTTAAGTAGGCGCGATAGAAGGAAGTATAGATAAGAGAATGCGAGGAAACTATGCTACACCAAATAGACTGCTAGACTGCAAACTGCTTGCTTGCATGTGTACTAAGTGGGTTAGGATAAATGCTTTTAGTTTAGGAAGGCTATCTACAGTAGATGTTATATTGTACAAATCGTTATAATTGCCACATAATACTCCAAAGGGTTCATGCACTTCAATGGTGCAAAACTAAAGGTAAATAGGATCTTCACCACGGATTAGGTTATATATGAAGGNACTTCACCACGGATTAGGTTATATATGAAGGTGATGCCTAGCATTGTTTTACGGTTTGCTAAGGAAGGTAGGTTAATCAGGAGAAGTCTGTTAGAATAGGAGGGTAACCTTAAGTTTACATCCCAGTTCTTTTGAACTGATTCAATGCGTTTGCTATGAACATTCCACTGGGGTCCCCAAACGCAGGATCCGTACTCTAGGATAGGACGGGCTAACGAAGTATATAAGTTCTTCGTAACGTAAGGGTCATCGAATTTCTTTGACCACTGTTTAATAAATCCAAGCACTCCCCTTGGTGTGCTCACGAAATATGATCAATGAACTCAAGTTTAGGATCTAGGCGGACAAACAAATCGTCAACTAGAGTGATTCTTTCCAAAGAGCGGCAGTTCAGCGTATAAGTCGCCGGCTTTGGAGTAACACGTGAGAATGTCATCAGCTTGCACTTAGAGGCGTTCAGGTTTAAGAAGTTTGTACTGCACCATGTTTGAAAATTATTAAGATCTGTTTGTAAAGCCACTTATAATGAAAGGGTGAGCTCCAGAAGGTTAGTCGTTGATCTTCGTCTAATACATCCATGTTGGCATGGAGGAATTACTGATCTACAAAGATGCGGCAAATGGGGAGTTATTACGTTTTCACAAAGTTTTTGAATAGCTGACAACCTAGAGATTACCCTGTAGTTGTTAGCATCCCCTTTGATACCTTTTTTGTGGAGAGGAATAACGAATGATTTCTTGCAAATAAGGGGGAATTTGGAAGTTTCTAAGGATAAGCCATGTCACAATACCTGAGCTGGGCTTAGCACTGTAACTATTACGTGAGGGAGGAGAGCGAGAAAGCAGATACTTCGGATTGAGAGAGAGCGGGAGAACGAAATAGAGCTTAAGCCATATAGCTGCAGGAGCGGCGTAACGGATGAAGTAGAAAGAGAAATGCAAAAAATGCTAAAACAAACAATAACACAAAACTAGATGTGATATTAATACAATTAATTATGCACAAAATAAGCTATATGCACATGCGAAGTGGACTGGGACTTTAATATACACAATGTAGAAGTTTTAAATGAAACCCTGGTGGTTTATAATAAAGATTTTACGTTAAATCGAAGCGCAAAACAAAAACGTAACCGTTCACTTTGAAAGGGAGAGGCAAAGGAATATCTATTTATTTTAGTTATACGTTTCATGGTTTTCGAAGGCGGAAGTGGAAGTGACCAAATTCTAAAACAAACTTAATCTGCGTGCAACAAAAAAAAATATTTTCACCAAATTATATAGTTCTAGTCTCTTAGATCTGTTGCGATTCACATATTTATATTAACAGAGATTCCGGACTTCTTAAATAGGTGTAGTCAGTGAGTGTAGTCCTGAGCATCAATCACAAGGGAAAGGCAATTCCACTTCCATTTTCAGTACATTTTGCGCAGTTATCTTTTTTATCATATTTGCCAATAACATTTTTTTCCATTTGTATTACTGTGCCCCAAGCCCAAATTCGCGGCTCGATAAATTCTCTGTAATTTTTAATGGTGCTTGGTCAAAGACACAAAGGAAATGAGAATAGAGAAAGAAGGAACGTTCGTAATTGACTACAAAACCTATTACACTTTTTCATGATCCGATCTAGGTCTTAGAAAATGACCAGCGTAAAGAGAGAAAATGACCAGCGTAAAAAAGTTTCACTAGACTAGGTTACTATATGGACCTTAACGATTTGCGTAAAATTTCATAATTTTTGAATTTTAGCTTATTTTCGATTTTTTCATCAACATTGATATATCCCCATATATGAAAACTTAAGTGCATCATCGCACAGGGCGTCATTCTAGTTTTTTCGTAAAACTTTTGTAACTTTTCAAAAAGAATATTTTTTGACCGCTGGCAGAAAAAATAGGTCTACCAAATCCTTAGATTCTTCGCCTCAAATTGTTAAGTCATAGCATTACCCTGGTAAAATATTTGTGTAACCCAATTAAAATAAATACATACACAAATAGCTGCAATTTTAAAGCATATTTCGTGTAGCGATCTGACGTAGAGGCTGCACTGGCGACCACTGCCGCCTCCTTGGGAATGTAGCCACTTTCGAGGATTTACAAAACTTGGCAGGGTCTTCTCTTATAAATGGAATATTTTCTGCCTACAGCTTGAACAATGAACAATTTCCTATATGTTGTGTGTGTAGATAATTAAGAAACACAGTTTGAAGATATGGTGACATTATTATATAATTAAACTCAGCATTAAGAAATTGTCTCAGTCAAAAATGTACTACGTTAAAAACATTCCTTAAAAGTGAAGGAAAAAGAAAAATGCCACAGGTTTGCTATATCTGTGTGTTGGATGGTATGAAAGGTATATTTGTTAGGGGCTTAGAATGAGATGACTAGAGATGCACATGAAATACAGGGACAAGAAATCTATTCAATTCAAAAAAAGCGCAGTTAACTTTCATGGCAGAATTAGAAGCTCAAAACCGGAAACCTACTAATGAAAATGATTTAAAAGATGCAGACATCGAAGGCACCGTCAGCGGACGAGATGGCTAACATCACCTAACTTAAATGAATTCCGTTGGTGCTGTAACGGACGCATTCGCCTGTTGAACAACAGTCGACGATGAAGGTCAGCGGGCTGATGATAAGCCTAAAAAAGGAGGTGTGCGCATCACAGTTATTAGAAGCATGAAGATGATTAACGTCATTTAACGATTTTTTGCACACAATTTTTTCCTGTTAGCTCCAGGCTTTTTTGAAATTTTTCAAAAGCCAGAGAGAGAGAGAGAGAGAGAGAGAGAGAGAGCGCTCTAGAGCCACCTGCTCTCTTTGGAAGACGTTTGTAATTTTGGAAGACGCTTGCCCTTCATTTTATAACACTTTTGCTTTGTCTTACCATTATATAATAATTATTCAGATATAGTATATTTGATAGTAATGGCCTGATATACGTATATAAAGATACATAATATATTGTATACATGACTTTACATTGGAATAATTGTCTTTAGAGTATTTAGTGTGCAAAATGTGAAAAATATGCGAAGAAGAAAAATGTTAGGTGCTTGTGCGTGCATTTCCTCAAGAGGAACAACTTAGTGATTGAACAGGTTGTTTATATGTATATATATTTTTTTTTTTATATTATACATATATATATTTTTATATTGTTTGTATTATATTAATTTCTTAGTATTATGCATTTAATAACTGTAATTATATATATATATATGTATATGTTACATATTTATATATTATATTTATATATATGTGGGATTTTGTTTTATTAAATTAAATGATTAGGTATAGTTTTTATTCATCATATACGTTATAGAATATAAGTAATTTGAAATAAGAAAAAAACACAAAACTCGATCGTCGTATTGGCTCGTCGTCGTGCAACCGTCTTCGTTGCTAGCCCAAACTCAACTCTCCTCTCGTCGTCGTTTGCTCTCTCCGGCTTGCTCGCGTCTGCCTCGTGCTCTCTGCTCGTCTTCGTCTCGATCCTCGTGATTGCTCTCTGCTCGTGTTCGTCTCGATCCTCGTGATTGCTCTCATCCTCGTCTTCTTCATGGATTTCACCTCGTCGTCTCTCTTCGTCGTCTGGTTGCTTGCTCATCTTCAGCTCGCTCGTCTTTATTCATCGTTCGCCTTTATTCGTCATTCGTCGTTATTCGTCGTTTTGTTGCTTACTTGTCTTCAGCGTGTTCATACTCGTTTGCTTGTTGTCTAGGGAAATCCTTGGTATGCATGCACCTTGCGGCAAACACATTTCACATATATATTTATACATTATATTTGTATATATATTTATATATTATATAAGTACATAATAAGGAAATTACCCATTCTGAGTGTTTGATATGAAAATAAAATTTATTTAAATGATGCTGTTATAATAAACTTTGAATTTGGTTTGTGCACGCTTCTGGGTGGGAGAAAAGCGCTCCAACTTTTTTTGTTCCCCTTTTTGGTTTTTCTTATATTTGCTTAAAACTTGCAATTACAAAGAGCTCCCGGATTGCTAAGATTTTAAATTTTTTTAAATATTTAATCGCTTTCCCATCGATTAAGATGTGCTGTGTCAGTAATATATTAAGTATAATATTAATTGTGTAATTAATTGTATTAATTGTGCTAATTAGTTCAAAATAACAAAATAAATTTATTGTTTGTTCGGTATTAATTGTGCCAATTAGTGCAAAATAACAAAATGCAAATTTTTTTGTTTGTTCCGTGATTTTAAATGTGTATTAGGAAAGCTGTTTTAAAAATAATGGTAACCGACAACAATTAAAAAAGAAAATTGTATATTTTTATATATATTTTATATTTTATATTTTATATAAATATTTATATTAATAATATGATATTTATCTAAAATATTAATTTAATAAAATAGATTATATATATGTACATACATCAATTAATCCTGTCCAATCATATCTTTTGAAACCAATTTCCCCACCCTTTTTTACGGCCAAAATCAAATTCGATTCTTAGCTTTGAAATGATTTCAATTCGAAAATTGTCTTCTCGCACAAGTCCGAGATTTAGATTTTTACGCACTCAACTTTGAGCGGGCAGAGATTTTCGTAGCCAGCAGAAAAGTAGCTTGCTTATTGCAATTCAAATGTATGGCAGTTCGGCATCTTAGTGATTATATTGGTTGTTGGTTCCAGTCCCAATTATGGTTCTTTGACATAACCTGGACAATAATTAAGAAACTTGTCATCTTATTATTATTCGGGAAGCCGAAGATTCTATGCCCTTTCAGTTTAAAGAGACATTATTCAAGCTGTATAAAAATTAATATAACATATAAACACAGGTCTTAGAGATATTAATAAATAGTTACATTACTGATACTGTATAAAACATTGATATTACATATAAAAAAACATAGTCACTTAAATTAAGTCATCAAATTTTGATAAAATTTAATTATGGTTTTTCAAAGCCTAATAAATTACTATACATATATCGATTTTCATATATGCTAAAAAATAACTACATTTTTCTGTTATTTTCATATTCATTTGGCGATGGTTCCTATGATAGATATATGACTCAGTAGCCAAATTTTTATAAAGTTAAAATTGTATTTCTGAATTCATGAGAAATTACCATATCTCGGAGTAGGTGCAAATTAAAAAAAAAAAAACAAAATAGTTATAATTTTTTTTTACAATAATTTTCCAAGCGGTAGGTATATTATATAGTCGTCCGATCTGTCCAGTTCCGATTTATATACTACCTGCAAAAGAAGGCAGACTATCGCGAAGCGTCATTTTGATAGCTTTAAAAGTGAGCGACTAGTTAGCGATGAAACAGAGAGACAGATAAACGGACATGGCTATAATATAAACAAGATGGCTTTTGTTGAATATTGAAATAGAAAATGCCAAAAGTGCCAATTCAAGCCGTATTTGATTCTCTGATCGTGAATGTCTTAATTTATCAAATTCAAGAAGAAACTTTTTAAAACATGTTTCATTTACTAAACACCTCAGTGGATTTCATTCTAACCTCTTGTTCTTAATTTTTCCACCAAATCGCTTAGTTTTACCGATATCCGATCAAAGTAATATTTTTTATTACTGGAAAAATAACTCTAAATAATGTTTATAGCAGAGACACCCTAATGTATCATTTGAATTACAGTCATAAGAAAAGTTATTGTTGAACCTACTTTGAAAAGCTTTTAAATCGATAGAAAAATTAAAATGCCTATAATATGTTTGTTTTCCGTTTTTTTAAGTTGCAACACTCACCTCAGGATGGATTTCCGGATAGTTTTAAATATTTTAATGGATACTTTTGAAATGACAAAATCTCTATTAGCAGATGGTTATCAAAACCGATTTCGGTAAGTATAGTACTTCGATTATCTTATGTGAAATGAGTATAAATTAAAGATAAATGCTAATACAGGCATTCACTTTTAGAAACTAAGAATAAAAAAAAATAAACATTCTACAAAATATTTGATTTGCTTATAAGAAGTGCATAATTATTTTAAATAAATAGGTCCCACGGGAAATAGTTTAAATGAGCGACGATCAAAAGAATGAGTGTTGAGGCTTAGAAAACTAAAGAGACCGTTTTTAACCTTATTTTTAAACCCATGGTAGCGAATTGCTAAAACATTTTCAAAGACCAATCCGGCAGTCATCCCTTAGGACGCTAGGCCCATAGCGACAAAGACAGCCGAAACATTTACTTCACAGCATCGAAGTTTTCCCAGGGGAACTCTAATTTTTTGTCCTGTCGCCAATTAAATCCACAAATGTAACTACCAACTTTATTTCGACCAAACGAGATAGCAAAAGTCATCGGTCTAAAATTGAAAAGGATCGAGAAAGTCAACGGAATTCCTAGATGTATCACAAGCTTTCGATCAAGTCCGGCTTAATGCATAAAATCATAATATTATTGAATATTCCCCAATACACTCATTAGTTGCTTGAGTCGCATCTCTACTGCGGTGTCTTCGTAATTAGGTGCAACGCAACAACGCCTACATTATCGAATTGTCCTGTATATAATGGATATTCCTACGAACGAGCGGCTAACAATATTTCACGTTTACCGACGACTCTGTCATCCTAAGTCGCTCGAGATGCCCCAATCCAGCTAATCAACTGGTAGTTGACAAGCAACCAGACTAACGTATCAAAATAAAAGAACAAAAACTGTTGATAATACGGTCCATTTAATTCGAGGATTTCTGGTTGCAGGTTGCAGCGTCGCCTTCAAACTTTATAAAAATGTACTCTTCTTATCTTTGTATAACTATAAAGGATGACCTTTCGAAGTTTATATATCTTTGCAGTTTGCAAAATTACCCATCCCAAAAGAAATATAAACATATATCTCGTGTTATGTGCCTATATGATAAAAAAATTACGAAAATAATTATTTTTCTATTCACTTTCCACATGTTCCTTTGACAGCTATATGATATAGTAGTCTTATTTTTAATTAATTAATTCTGAAATAATAAAAAAAGCAATATCTCAGAATCTGCAGATCTGTTGAATTTGACAAGGTGGCAGCTATATATACAGTCGCCCGACCCGGTCCGACTTATACACTACCTAGAAACTAAAAAAAAAAAACCATCTGCAAAGTTTCATTCAAAGTTGGAAAAATAAAAATTTTCTTATGCTAGAAATATTTCATGCAATCATCATGTCCCTGACGAATTCTGCAACATAGTATGCTCTGTTAAGTTCTGGCCAGAGATTGTTCTTGTTAAGGAGTCCGCAGCGAAGAAAAAATAAATCGGCCTGTGGGAATTAGACTTTCTGGGTCAAACCAGATCATAGCGAAATCTGTTCCAAAAAAACTAACCAACTCTCTCTTTCCTTCTAAATTTCCTAAATTGTATTCGAATAGACGTTTTCGTTTGTACCCCAGGTGACTGTGTTCAAAAAAACCTGGTTAAATCCTTTGCTCCGAAGTTTTTCAGCTATACAACATAAAGGCTTTATTGGCCTTTAGGCGAGGGTCGGTGTTCGCATAGCGGTTAACTTCAACCTCACGTTTGATTTATAACTTTCGGGCAATGTAACGAATTTAAATTCCTATGTGTAAAACTATCAGTTCATGGTAGTTTCACTTTCATTACATGTTCATACATTCCCCCGACTCGGTCTATTATTTTTTTTATTGCTTAATTTTTTTCAAACCACTTATTCTTCATTCAAACCAGACTTATTCATACTCCATGATGAAACCGAACCTAATCTTCAATCCTAGTTTAAACGAAAGCAGGCATCTTTTGGATCTTTAACGTGTTAAGCCGGATTGTTCGCCAGGTCCCCATGGAATACTAAACTGTGTCCTTAGGTATTGTGCCTATCCCCTGACCTTCTAAAATTGTTTACCTTATCCATAGAAACCACAAAATTTTCCCTTAACAACGATCAACTTCTTTTTGGAGCTCACATCTTTTATTATAAGGACTATACTGATTTTAGTTTTTGACTCCGTTAATCATTCGGTGGATCGTTCTCTGAATGGCAGTATGCAAAAAGAACTTTTCCAATGTTCTCTGGTTAACCTCAGGTACTCGCAGGGGTACCCTCTAGTTCCCTTACGGTTTACCGAGTATGTATGTAGCAGGCAGAAAGAGGTATTTCCGACCCCCTAAAATATATATTTTATTGAAAAGCCGAATTGATTTAGCTATGCAGGTCTGTCCGTCCGTGTGAAAAAAAAGATCTCATTTAGTGACCACATTCTGTTCCACGCAGATAAATTTTTTTTTTCGGTTTAAAGTAAATAGATACAAAATATAATGTCTTTTGCGGACGTTTTTGAGTAAAATTGGATTGAAATCGAAAGTTGGAGATCGTATAGTAAACTTGGAAGTTATTAGTCATTAAAGTTGAAATTTTAAGATTGATTAAAAAGTTTTGCAACTGCATATAGTTAATCAAGTTCGATTCCTGTAGCAAAATTTTGAAGAAGGAAATTAAAAACTGAAATAAAATTGTAATGTGGGATTCCGGGATTAATCACGGATCTATCTTGCAAAGATTAAGTGCACTTAGACCTCTGAACCGTACCCAACTCTACGTAATGAACGGCGATTGTCATACTAATTATGTTTCGTCCACGTGAATTTCTTTCGTATTACTGTTACTTCGGCAAAACTGACATTTAATGTTTTATTTGAATTTAAAGGAGAAGGAGAGCAAATGAAATAAAAATTGAAACAGAATATAAAATATTTAATTTTAATTTATCTTATAATGTAGTGTAATGTAATGTTTTTACTTGTTTTTACTGGAATTATATGACCGCGTATTTTGTACTTTTTGTTTTCAGCAAGGTACGCTTGATGGTTTATAGAGTTCTAGCATTATGGTGCTTAACTTTGAAGGAAGGAAGCCATTGTGAAATTATTTCAGAGGCTGTTATAAAAGAAATATTAAATGACTTGCTACCTCGGCCCCAAAATGCTTCGTTAGCGGTAAATATGGTAAAGAAAATTATACAATTTTCATATTTATTTGCTCTCCTTAGCCAATCAAGCATGACAAACAGCATCTTGAAGACATATTTCTTATGTTAGACGTCTCAATCGGAAATGAAAATGGTTGCTTGCTTCGGCAGCAAGCCCTTTTTTGCCTGCAGCAATTGCTATCATCATCTGGACACATGATAAAAACTTCTATTCTAAAGGAAAGTATTTTTTTTTTTGTAAGATTCTAGTTGATTATTTTACAGAATATTTCTTACAGGACGTACACAACACTCTATTGGAAATTAGTATTCAAATGCACTCAACACAGATGACAAAGCAAGATTTAAATAGTTTTTTGTATTGTCGCTTGGAAATATACAAATTACTTATGTTTTTGCTGAAATCGCGGAATCATGGATGGATTGCACCTGTGGAAACAATAATGAGCCTAATGGACGCATTTCCTTTATGGGATAACAGTATTGAATTTAGACAACATTCAAACTTTGAAGTTATAGAGCAAATGCTTCATTCCCATAAGAGCGATATTTATTTTAAACAAAGCTTTACAGACATTCAGTTCTTAAATTTGGCCCATGAAAATGCAAGATTAACAGAAATCGAACAAATCCCGTCAGACATGCTAAACGGTAATCTTCTCCTAAAAAAAAACCAAGAGGAGGAGAAGAGAGATAATCTTTCTGAATTTAGCAGTAAATATGTTCTGCTCGATTCTCATTATAGTTCAAAAGCAGATTTAAACAAAATCAATGAACAAGATCGGAATAAAATAGGGCTTAATAATATTTCATTAAATAGATCGCTATTTCATGGAGATGGTTTGGAAAATGGCTCCAAATTAATTAGTGCTAAGGAAAATGAAATAATATTAACGCCAATGAACAATGAAGTGGTAAATTTTGAAGAACATGTTGAAGATAGCCATCAGACTTTTGAAAATGACAACATTAAAGGGATGGAGAGTAACGAAATTTCTTTAACAACATCAGTTGGAAAACTAGGAAACGATGATATTTTGATTGCCGAATTAGAAGCAACATTCATCAGTGAACTGAAATAATATATATAGTTTTTTTGTAAATAAATTATTGGTTTTTATTACATAATATATATATATATATATATATCAATATTGCAAAGTGGCTAGCTGGTAGTCACGTTGGATTTTCGGCCTAAGTTCTCTCTATTCGGGGTGTGTTCTTTGGAAACCATTCGCCTCTTAAATCCTAATAAATAATTAAAAACGGATAATCGTAAAGCTCGTGTGTCCATACTGCGTGCTGTGCTTCGACCTTCTTTGATGATCTAATACTATATGTAGTAAAAATCTTTATTCATGTCACATGTCATAAGTGTCTTATATTTATTTATTCAATCTTTCATAAACTGCTTAATGCAGTTATTCTTATGCAGTTATTATATTAGAGCTATTTACTTATATCCTTTTTTAATTTTTTTTCTTAGTTAAAGTGAAAAGAATGTTTGTTAAGAGGCTGTATGTTTTCTTATTTTCATTATATTTTTCACTTAAGTGTTGTAAGTTGTTAACCTATAATTGTGTACTATTTGAGGTTTTTGCTTTGACAATCTCATGCAGCACAGGTCGACAACTCAAAGTTTTCTATACGCCTGTAAGCCAGCCATTTTTTACATATACCTGGTGGCTTTTTCATACGTACTGTTGCTGTTGCAGACAATAGCGAAAGATCAAATATTTGTCTGATGGCATGTGGGAATGTTTGGTGTGTACAGATATAAAATATATCCTAGGACACATCCTTGGGATACTCTTAGCTTCGATGTTATGATTGGCAGAGGTAAAGCTTTTCCATTTTACATTAAAGAGTCTGTTTTTAATTAATTAATTATTAATTATTAGTTGGCGTGAGTCAAATAGCTGCAATAAACACAGGAGACTGCTAATAGCTCGATACGATTTTATCATTGCACGGCTTGGACTTACGTTTCGTATGTAATATAAAGAAGGCGAAATCACCGATTCAAAGATATATATTTTTATATATTGACTATAGGAATTAGAGAAAAAAAAATTGGTGACACTTTTATCTCGTTTACGCAGATCAACTTTGTTTTAAAATTTGGCCACGCCTACCCTCAAAAATCATGAAAAGTTTCACCTCAGCTATAGTCGTTCTTTTAAATAGATATGAAACAAATAAAAAAGGGCATTATTAGTTAGTACCAAACTAGATTCTACCACGTCCGTCTGTCCGTCCGTGGTGAGAACATTCATATCTTGTGCAGGCAATTCAAAATTTGGCCCCGGGCACTACAGCCTCCAGAAATGATTAAATAAATATAAAAATAAGACATGTATGTTTGTGAACTGATTAAATTTGTGTGTCAGCAATCAATTGTCAAATTCATGTACAA
This sequence comes from Drosophila pectinifera, assembly GCA_008042775.1. Lineage (NCBI taxonomy): Eukaryota > Metazoa > Arthropoda > Insecta > Diptera > Drosophilidae > Drosophila > Drosophila pectinifera. The sequence continues at coordinate 22,715 of VNKC01003510.1, forward strand.
CAAGAAAGTAAGCTATATTCGGAAAACCGAAGTTTGTTTACCCTTACAAATTGCAATTTGACCAACCGGTACTATAACAGCTATATGTTAAGAAGTCTGCTAATAAATATGAATCAGGTCAGTTGTGTTTTGCGATCCATGAACAGCAATTGTTTATACTGAAACATATTTTGTTTTCTGGCGGATTTTTTAAATTTCCCAAATCATTCACATTTACTACTACTAAATCTTCTATTTACTTGGTTACTTGTTCAACATGGAGAAGCTAAAAGCCATCATGAGATTGCTTACTGAGTTGCAAAATCCACTCGATGGATATACGTAGAAAGAAATTATGGCAATTATGGAAAGGCTTCATTTTGAAGCAGGCACGGGATTCAGGTCAACGGCGGTGACCAAGAAGACGAAGACTTCGACGATCTGGGATAGAAAACGGGTCTTGGGCTCGTTTTCTACAAAAAACCACAAGAGCTGAACGTCTGGCTGGGCAGCAAGTTATAACCACAACTATGTGGAGTACAAATTGTTGCGCAAATTGGGTGCACAACGATCTGCAAAAAGCAAATATAAGGCCATAATTATACCCGGACCCATAGGGAATAAGGGTATTAGAGCTTTGTGCCAACCGAGAATGTGTGTTACAGGCAGAAGGTGGCATCTCTGACCCTATAAAGTATATATATTCTTGATCAACAGATCTCAGAGACGATAAGAGCTAGAGCTACCAAATTTTGGTGGCCACATTCTAATCTGTTGCAAGCAGATCAAGTTTATTTTAGAATTTGGCCACGCCCACTTCCGCCTTCGAAAATCTTGAAAAACGTATAATTAATCTATTGTGATTTTCGGGACAAAGTAAATAAATATGAAATAAATACATTCGTGCGGGCGTGCTCTAAAAAAAAACTAAAATGCCAAAGGAGTTATTTAGAAAACAATTTCTTTGTATACTGACAGCACCAACGTGTTGCTCAATATGTTCTTAGCAACATGTGTGTTTTTGGGTGTTTCTCAATATCTATAGGCATCCTCCATTCACGATCCACCAAAAAACGGTGCTCTGATCTGAGCGACTGAATTTTTAAGAACTCGGGTACACAAACGTTCCTAACACCAAGGAGATGGTCGCCGGGCGATAGTATTGTCCAACTTCGTCTTAGTATCATTGGTCAGAGTCCGAATTGGGATTGCGAATCTTCAAGCTCGATTCGACCTTCAGTACGACGTGAGGTGGAAGCTGACAGTTCGTGGTCGAATTGCAGTCGAGCACATTTCTGCGATTGGGCCTTTAAATTTTGCCACCGATTAAGGATTGATCTGGCTTCGCCCTTTATATCGGTCTTCGCCGTGGAAAGCAACGGCCCGCCAATAAGGAAATGGCCTGGTGTGAGTGCGAGCAAATCTTTTGGATCTTCGGACATCTGGAATTAAGGCAAGCTTCAATTTTTGCTAACAGCGTGAAAAGCTCTTCGAATGTGTATTTGCGGGAAGCCGTGGATTTGTAGAAAAGAGTTTTGAAACCTTTCACGCCCGCTTCTCACAGACCTCCCATATGTGGAACACCTGGTGGGATAAAACGCTCCACAAGCCCCTGATGACTATATGCATCTGTTATGGACTCCTTCATTGATTTGATAAAGTCCCGAGAGAGCACAGTTGCCATTGTCCGAATTGACACGCTGAGGACAACTGAGCCTAGCTACAAAATCTGCGAAGGCCGCAAAGAATTTTTGATTGTAAGATCGAAAATATATTCCAAATGCTAGAAAAACACACAAACGTATCCCTTCGTAATGAGACACGCTCTCCCTGTATAGTTTTTAATCTCAAAAGGGACAGCGTAGTCAACGCCAGTATACGTGAAAGCCCTTGAGAATAAGACTCTGTCTGCCTCAGGCGATCTCCCATCAGCTGTGTTTGCAGGTCGTGCAGATCTTAAACGAAGACGCCTTCACCAGATTCTTAATTTTAGGAATCCAATACTTGGATCGGACGATTAATTGGCTGCCACCATGTAGTGTAATCTGGTGGATGAATTGAATTAGAAGGCGAGACTGTTTACTATTATGGGGAAGATTTATTGGATAGCGCTCAATTAGTAAAGATCCATTCCTGGCCAATTTAAATATCGATTATGCAATCTTGTCAAAATACCAGATAAATTCCTCTCAAAGTGGATTTTGGCTATCTATGTTCACACTCAATCAGCGTCTTTCCGGTCTCTTTTCTGGAAGCCGTGCCCGAGTCAAGTTGAACTTTCTGCAAGTATTTAAAAATTAATCCTCGTGCATCACTAAAATCGGTTAGTGAATTTTTAAAGAGACTCTGTCATTGAATTGTGTAAATTGTGTTTAACTCATTACTGGTAAGCTTTTTCGCGTACTCGATCGCTTTTAGCTAATAAAGTTTCCCGAAAATAGGTGTTTGTGTCCCGCCTGTGCATCACATAAGCAATTGGAGATTAAGCACGTGGGATCTTTGGCCGCACAGCACAGATTGCTGGCTCTCCACGTGTTTTCGGTGCGTTCGGTGCAAGCAAAGTGCACATTTTTGGTGTTTCACATTTAGTGTCGCGCTCTTTTTCTTCGTCGCTGCCAGCTTGGCGCAGCTTGTGGAGCACCCTGTTTCTTCTTCTTCGCGTGCGCACATCGGATCGGTGCACCGCCTTCTTCTTCCTCCGCTGCCGGCGAAAGGCAGGCATTTGCGCACATCGGATTGGTGCGTCTTCTTCTTTTTCGGCCTCAACGAGAAGCCGTTTGCAGCGCGTTGTGTGTTCTCGACGTTTCCAGCGCTGCTGAAACCGTTGCTTGGAGCAACCGAGACCTGTTGGGAAATGTCCAAACTTGAGTATTCGTAGTTTAGGTGTGATTTTTTTGTATATATGTTTAAGATGCCATACTTATAATTCTCTACGATTTCAATTTAGCTTTAATTTTGGGACGCTCTGCTCAATATTATTATTATTTGTTAATCTTTTTCTAATTTTCTTACTATTAGTTATATATAAAAAAAAATTCAAAAATAAGGGTATTCGAAAATAAATATCGTAATCTGTAATTTTAAGGATTTTAGGATTCGGAAAATGTATCTGAAATATATCTTTATCGCTTATTATATGGTGTTAAAAATGAAGTAAACTGAGTTCTTGAGGGCAATTTGGGGTGTAGAGCAGCGGTTGTAATGGGTGGAGTCTGAATCGATTTCACAGGTAGGGTGGGTAAAGACCGAGGTCTATAACATATGTTGCTCCTCTCGATAGGTGTAAAGGAGTGGGCGGATTAGAAGCTGTGGTCGTCTTTGGCCTTGGAAATTGGAACTCCGAAATGCTGGAATCCCTCGTAGATTAAGTTGCACACAAAAAAATACACGACGTCGATTTAATTTGAAATAGCTGCTTCACTGCACTTTATTAAACTTCACTTCTAGTAGATTAATCGTAACTAAAAAATACACTACAAACTAACAAGCTTAGGGAGCGCGGAGTGGTGAGCTTCCGCGGTCGGTGTAGGTGGGAAGAGGGAGAGAACGAAGAGTGAACGTGAGCGAGAGCGAGAGCTTACGAGCGCTGGCTCCCCACACTACCGGCCCTCCTGGCGTGAACAATAGGTATACTTCTTGTCCGATTTTAAACGTTTGGTATCCCTAATTATTTGTTGTCGTCGTTTCTGTCTACACTTTTATTAGTTCTGTAACACTCTTGTTCAGCCTAACACATGAACTCACGCCCATTTCCCTGAGCTTGCCGGTAAAACGTAGACAGAGTGTGTTGGGGTGGACAAAGCTCAAAGAGTGTGTTCGTTACAACGTATTGAAAATACCGCCATTTCAGAATCTGAATCGTCACATCGGATTGCAGA
>VNKC01003511.1:0-46503 GCA_008042775.1 Drosophila pectinifera
TATATAATATGTATATAAATATATTCACTTAATTGAGAGCTAGATTGATAACTGTTGACCGCGGACTTAAAAGACAGAATCGAAAGATTCACACTACTTGCGTTTCGGAGAGATCTCTCTCGCTCGCTCTTCCACGCTTGCCTGCAATGTACAAGCAAAAGCGAAAGAGAGTTTCCTTTGAGCTGCTCTCTTAGAGAAACAACAACTTTCTCTACTACAAGAGAGGCCGCTCAGTTGAACATAATAATTATAAGGGTTTAGCCGAATTTACGAGGTTTGCTTAAATTCAAAAATACCTCTCTTTATTCTAATAAAATTATGAAGCAAGTTTGCAAGCTGTAACTAAAACAAATATTTATTAAAATTTAAATAAAACAAAGCACACAAACTATTTTCAAAGGGGTCTCTCTCGGCCACCCAGAGCGTTCTAATTTATTCTTGTTTTTCGGTTGTCATATAAACATAAAAAATGTACAACGTATTCACTTTTTTAACAATCCATATTAGGACTGCCACTTAAACTTAAGTTTGTCCAACTGTCTACTTGCTTATTGCTTATTTATCCGATTCTTTTCTATAGATTCCAACGATTTTAATTGAAATTAAACAGAAGATAAGTCCATAAACAATTTTTCTCTAAGGTCCTACAGATATAACGAGGCTGCGAATACTATGTCTCGTTTGAGCAGACGGATGCCCTCGGAAAACTTATTTTCCAAGTCCGTGTTGCCGATGGTCTTGGAGGCCTGGCACATCTGTCGCAGCAGCTCCTCCAGGCGGCGCATGCAGCGGATGATGGAGCCCTCGAAGATGTCGGTCATCTTGCAGACGGCGAGGAAGCTGGAACCTTTACACCACGCCAGCACAACGTCCATCAGGAAGGGCTTGAACTTGTCCACATATGAGTCGGCGTCCAACTCAAGCTTGCACTCCGTGGACACCTTAGCAATTCGCCGGGCAAGATCCTGCATGGAGCGAAGCGGTCCCGATAGCTCCGTCGCGCTCTTGGGCGACTCGCTGGACTTCTCGTCGCACACAAAGCAGGAGAGCAAGGCCACTGCCTGCGGGGCAGTGAGTTCGTTGAACACGCCGTTAAAGATCATCTCGGTCATGAGGAGTTCGTCCGCAGAGCTCAGTTCGCAGGCCACGCGACCCTTAAACTCGATAACATCGCCCGGCTTGCAGTAGCCCATCCTGCGGAGCACGCGCTTGCGGTGCTTCAGCTCCTCCATTTGCAGCAAGCTCCTGGCAGCCTTCAGTTCAGCCTTCAGGTTTGCCAGCTCTGTCTGCAGCTTAACCTTGTCCTGGTAGCGGCGATGAATGCGCTCCAGCTCCGGCGACTGGTGCAGTGGATGCTCTTCCAGTCGCTTCTCAAACTGGGCGATGGCGTCCACAATTTCTCGAAACTCGCGGTCCTTGATGTTCATGTCATCGATGGGATTGAGGACTGGAGGTCCCAAGGGAAACCGCTTCTTGGCCTCCTGGATGGTTTTGAGCACGGCCCGCCGATTGTCTGCACTGCGCAGATCGTTGGGGAAGTACACTCGGATCGAGCTGATCTGAGTGATGAGTGTATTGGCCACCGGAACCACCTCCATGCATCCGCGCTCGTTCGGCCGACACGGCTCTGTGTCGCCGGATTTGGCGGCCGCTTCGCTCACATGCAGCAGCACGTCGATGGTGACGGTCGGGTCGCTCTTCAGTGGGTTCTTGCGGCTCTGGTCCTGCTTCTTGAAGTTCAGAATAATTCCCCAATCGTATTCCTGTGAACCAGAAGCCACCTTGACCAGCCTACCGGGCTGCAGGAAGGGCAGCAAGTACTGTGGCTTCGTGAGCCACTGTCGGAACTGTTTGCCGCGGGAATCCAGCTCGGAGCGTATGTGGTGGTAGGAGGCGATATTGTGCTCGTCCTTGATGCTCAGCTTGTTCAGCTCTTGCATCTTCTGCTCCACCTGGTCGTGCAGTCCGGGCAGGGCGGCCTGGTTCTGAAACTGGTAGAAACTCCGTTCCAGCATATACTCGGGATTGATCTCCTCCACGCGCAGCAGGTTCAGCACCATGTTGTAGGTGAGGTGAAAGGCAGAGTTGATGGGATCGGCCTTGCCCTGCACAATGTCACGGCCCACGGCCGGCGAAACCTTCTCGTCGATCATCAGGATCACAATGCCCTTGTCATCCAAGCCTCGACGACCAGCACGCCCTGCCATCTGTATGTACTCGCCGGAGCTGATCCAGCGGAAGTCCTTGCCATCGAACTTTCTGGGAGCTGTAAAAAGCACCGTTCTGGCCGGCATGTTGAGGCCCATGGCAAAGGTTTCCGTGGCGAACAGAGCCTTGATCAGACCCTCGCCGAACAGAATCTCTATGGTCTCCTTGAGGATGGGCAGCAAACCGCCGTGATGAATGCCAATCCCGCGACGGAGCAACGGCAGCACATTCTCCACCTGGGGCAGGCGACGATCCTCCTCGGAGAGCACGTCCATGGCGTTATTGAACACCTCGTCCACCAGCTTCTTCTCGTCTTGAGAGTTGAAGTCCAGCTTGGCCATCTGCATCGCAAAGATCTCGCAGTCCTTTTTGCTGAACGAGAAAATGATGACCGGCGCAAAGTTGCGCTCCATGATCATCTTAACTATTTTAAAGATGTTCGTCTGTCCAGCATTTGCGCCCCTCACGCCACCCTTGCGTCCCTTTTGGTCGCCCTTGGCAGCCTCACCTGAAAGGATTTAAACAATGGCATCAAGAGATGTTGGAATAAATTAGAAGCTCTTACACACCCGCAGTAGCCAGCACCGCCATAGCTGTGGTGAAGTTGTCCTCCTTGAACTGTCCCTTCTCGTCGACAATGAGGTGGATGCCGTCGCCACCGGCCGGGAACATGTAGTGCTGCAGCGGAGTGGGCCGGTAATCGGTATAGACGACATGACACGGCTGCTTGTGCAGGTGGCAGACCCACTCGGCGAACTGGCGGGCATTCGGAATGGTGGCCGAGAGGAAGACATAGCGCACATTGTCTGGCAGCAGGATGAGCGTCTCCTCCCAGACGACGCCGCGCTCCTTGTCGCGCATGTAGTGAATCTCATCGAAGACCACCCAGCCCACCTCACGCATGATCTCGCTGCCGCGGTACAGCATGTTCCTCAGGATCTCAGTGGTCATGATCAGGCACGAAGCCGAAGGATTGATGGTGACGTCGCCCGTGACCAGGCCGACGTCCTTGAACTCGTCTGTGAACTCGCGGAACTTCTGGTTGGACAGAGCCTTGATGGGCGTAGTGTATATCACGCGCTGCTTGGCCGCCAGTGACTTGGCGATGGCGTACTCGGCCACCACGGTCTTGCCCGCCGACGTGTGGGCGGAGACCAAGACGCTCTGGCTGTTGTCGATGCACAGGATCGCCTGGCGCTGGAAGGGATCGAGCACAAAGGGGTATTCCTTGGCCGGCACTCCACTGAAGGGCTGCAGGGGAATGTACTCCTGGTCGGGATGGGCGGCCACCTCGTGGGTGCACGACTCGGGTGACTCCAACAGGTGGGTCACAATGCGCGTGCGCAAGGCCTCCAGATCAGCCGAGTCCTCCAGATCTGGCTTGGGCTCTGGATCATCCTCCTCCTCCCCATTCGACTCCTTCTCCATTTCCTCGTCATCGCTGGCCTTGCCATCCTGCCTCAGGCGCTTCGTGGGCTCCTCCTCCTCGGACTCCTCTCGGTCGTCAGCCTTCGTAGTTTGTGCCTCATGTTTTTCTTTCGCCTGGCGTTTGCTTGCCTTCTTCAAGTCCTTGCTGTCACCACTCTCCTTCGCTGGCTTCGCCTCCTTGCTGAACGCCGGAGGTGGGGCCTGCAGGCTCTGCGGAGCCACCTCGTCGAAGCAGTCGAACAGCTCGTCTATGTCCATGTCGTACTCTGCGCGAATTCCTTATTTTTTATAAACTATTTCAACCCACGCCGCAAAACATGTGAACCACCGATACCGCGATAGGTTCTTAGGAATTATCGATTCCTCTAACTTGACAGTGCTGCCAATTTGACGGGTATATCGCTGATCTGGCTATTTTTTATATGATATTAAAAGTCCTTCAAGGGCACTGCATTAAATATTAATTATTTTATTTTTAATTATTTAATGATTATTATTTAATGATTTTAAACGGTTTAACATATCATTGAGAAATTGAAAGCATTAATTGCTATTTATGAATTCTAAAGCTACATTGGCTGTTTAGTAATTTAGAAGATATTTTCTCCAACCTCGGGATCTCTAAATGGCTAATTTAATATAAAAGGTCAGTTTGTAAGGGAACTCCAGTTTTAACTTTATAAGATATCCACTAAATATTTAAATAAAGTTAATAAATACATAAAAATTATCATTAGAAACAACATTTTTTAGGACTTAGGATAAATTTGCGAATGCAAAAAATAACCAAAATGGTATATACTAATTTTCTTCTGATATTGGTTATGAATAGTACTAACTTATTAGTTTTACATTATTTCTAAAATAGCTAAACGTAGGTATTTCCACTAGCTAGATTTTTAAAATATCTAAAAAGTGAGTAATTTCTTTCGAAACAACAACGGTCACACTATCCGAACAGCTGTTCTGGTTTTTCCATTGCACGGTGCCCGTTAAAATTATACAATTTGTTGCATTTTCTAACAACAATTTCCGCAGAGTCCCGGGAACAATAAGCAGAAAATGGTGGCTGGTGGTGCCTCGGATACGGGCGGCGTGAAGCCGATGGCCATTGCGGGCCGCATGGTGCGCGAGCGGGAGCGCCTGATCGGCATGACTGCCGACGAGCGCGCCTGGCGGAAAAAGTGGCTGAAGGACCAGGAGCTGCACCACGGACCGCGCAAGGTGGCCGCCCTGGAGCTGGAGCTGAACAACCCCATCAAGCGCTTCTACCGCGCCCCGCTGGACAAGGTCTGCAGCATACTGACGCCTGCCCTGGTGAGTTTCCCGCTGAGCCCCCCGCTTATGTAATCAAGCTAAAACAGGCTGAATTGCCCGTTTGGATGCGAATCAGGGTACAAATGAGTAACTGTTGTTTATCTGATTTCAGGGCTTCCAGCGTGCGTACACGATTCGCTTCTGGACCGGAAAGGCCCTCCTGGCTCTCACCGGAATATACGCCGGTGCCTACTACTTCAAGTACAATCAGAATGTGAGTAAATAAAACATATTTTGACTGGGAGGATCCTTCGGAAGTCACCCTATTACTTCGACATTAAAAAGTAGAAGCTGAGTAAACATACTATTGTTTACTAAAAATTCGCAAAAGACCTGAGGTTGCCTGAGGATCTGATTAAAAAGGGAATCGAAATGTGCTTTGAATGTGAGATACATTTTCGAACTCCTTAGATCCCTTGCTTTTCGAAATCTATGTGTGTATGCGTTTGACTACTAACTCTTTAAGCCTCTCCCTCTTCCACGCTTTGCCTGCAGTGTGTTAGTAAAGCAGGAACAACAGCTTATAAGACCCGTTAAGAGTAGGCACCCCAATCGGTGCCCAACTGAGATCTATATATTATAGAATTCGTATTCAAAGATACTACTAAAGATATTACGATATATTTATTATATAAATGTGTGGTAAAATATACATATTTTCCCTTTACAGGATTGGACCCGCAAGGGCGGCTGGCGTGTGATTTCCTCCCGCAAGGCATGCGTGCCCGGCGATGAGGGGTATCCCAAGGTCTCCGACCGCACCGCGCCCGCCGATTACGCGGCCCGTGGATTCAAGGAGTCGCCCTTGTAGACTCGAAATCGTTCAACAGCTGGCTTAGTGATTTTTCTTAAGTTAATGATATCAAAACAAAAATCGCAATAAATATGGAAACGAAAACACAGACCAATAAGTAATGGAGAGTGTGTGTGACTTGGAGTCTTGTCATTGCTTCGTCGTTGCTGTAGAAGAGGTTTTTCTGCTGCGCTTGGTGGATATTCTTTTTTGTTGGCTCTTACTTGGCCGAAAAGCTGCTCCAAGCACTTTCCGTGTGTGCCCAATTCGGTTGAATTAATGTTCATTATCGGCCGCTTTCTTTTATTTGCATTTCCGAGCTCAGCAAGACACCAACGGAGCTGCTGAAGAAGCTCTAATAAAATGTTTTTTTCTAATAAAGGTGTTGTGCAATTAAAATAAAAAGTAATACTCAACAGGAAAGTGTATGATTAGAAGTGTGAAATATATGCTTAAAAAGATTAAAACAAACAAGAAATGTAGAAGATTCCATCGATATGAAATCTTAACAAATAATAATATGGACATTCATGTCGAGGAATAATTTAATAAAAATAAATTTAAAAGAAAATGAAAAGTATTATACAACAAATTAAAACAGTTATGGCCTTAACAATTATTTGATGTGTATAAAAAACCACAAATATTTTTATATTTTTTTTTCAAACAATACTGCTTATTTCCTGAAAGAAACAATGAGAAGTGGGCTTTCCCCATAAAATAATGTGATGTGAGTGAAAATTGAAATAAGTCTTATAATTACAAACAAACCTTTTTAAAAGTCTAATTTAACTTCTAATAATAATAGGAATTATTTAACGAAACTTATAAAATGGATATGTTTCGTGTATTAAAAAGTGGCATGAAATTATAAACCAAACTAAATAATATATTTAAAAATCTTTAATTAAATACACAAAACTTTGATTAGTGTGTTTGCATATTGTGTGGATTCAAAATCGAAAATAATGCTTTAATAAAAATGATAGATATGAATTATGAATGAAATAAAATAAAAATATATAAAATTATTCAAAATTCAGAAGCTTAACTTTATTTTTAATACAAAAAGGATTGTGCATTTATCAAACTTTTATGTAAAATATAAGATAAAGTGAAATTTAGAAGTCAAAAACTCCGCTTAGTTACCTTAAATACTGTGCAGTGAAGATCAAAAAGCAAAAATCAAAGGAAAAGCAAAATATCCAATTTAAACAGCGCGCTCTAACGTAAAAGTCCCTTGTTCGATCGGGTGGCAACGCTGCGCGAATATGAACGCTCTACGAGAGCTATGTTAACTTAGCCAAGTTTGTCACCCTTTTAAATAGATCTGGCTGTCGGAGTTCATATGTATGTATGTCGCTTCTAGAGCGGGGAAAGGTATCGATATTTTCTGTTGATCTTGATCCGGGAGGAGAGGAACAATCATCTCTCTCTCTCTGCTCATTCGCTCTCATCCTTACAGAACTGTTAAAATGGAATTTTATCCCATTAAAACCGAATCTTTGCTGTCTATAAATCGAAATTAGCGCCGGGCTACAGTTTTCAATGTAAGAAGATCTTACATAGCCGAATATAGAAAAAATTCCGTCTGGCGGACGGCGGCTGCTTTATAGGATTTCAAATTTCGATCGATAGTAGCAGCGCTCGATAGCCGTATGTCGCTCGCTCCGCTCCGAGAATTATCGATTGTTTCCCCAGCCGTTCGTTGTTAACTTGGAGTCTTTCCCCGAATCGGCGCTCGCAAGGTATAGCTGTAAATAGTCTGTGTGTTTTGGAAAAAAAGAGTGTTGGGAAGCCTGGAGCCACGACCGATCGATCTCGCTCTCTTTGCACGCATTACGTCGCCAATCGTGTGTTTCGAGTCACTGTAAAACGGCCAGCAACCACACCGGATCGTAGACAGATCAATCCGCAGACATAAAGAATTCCCTGCGATCTGGCCTTGACTTGTCGGAGGTTAAGCTGCCGAAAACTGCGGACGGACGTGGCTGTGTGTGCTGGTGTATGTGCGCGGCGCGGCGGTGTGTGCAATTTTTTCATCATCCCCAGTCTAAGATCCGAGCCGCGTGTGTTTGCTATATGTGCCGTGCTGTGCCGAGAAGTGGAGCCCAGGAACAGGTGAGTGATCGCCACCTGGCAGTCGGTCGTGAGGCGGGTGTGGGAGCAGGTGCAAGCCGCCGGATTCCCAAACGGATTCCGTTGGTTTTAACATTTTTTCTTGCCCTTTATTCCACATTCTACCAGTGAAAAAACGTCGACGTCGCTGCTGCCTCACGTTTTTATTTTTTCCTCTGCCACCGTTCGCTCTCTTAATCTCGCTCATTCGGTCTCTCTCGCCGCTCTCGCACCTCGGCTCTGCGCGCGCAACTCGGCCTCAGCTGTCAGTGCTCTGTCAGCAGCGCGGCATTCCCGCGCGCGGGAAATCGTCAACTTAGAATGTTCCTAATTCCTCCATTTCCATCGCGATTTTTGGTTTAATTGCAGAATCTGATTCCTTGGGTTTTCCACTTTCCATTGCATATTAATTCAATTAGGACTTCAGTCATTTTAGCTGTTTGGCAGGCGTTCAAAGTTGGTGCCAAAAACGATGAAATCGTAATCGATGACAACAACAAAGTGGCAGCGGTTTGTTTGGGTGTTGCTCGGAGTTGCCACCTGGTTGTCAGAATGAGCGAAGATCATGTGTTTTGGCACGTTATTTTAGATACAATTTTCAAATTGAGTACATTTGAAGTATTGTCGGAGGTTTAAGGTGGGATAGCTTTTAGGGAAATTAGCTTTATTATGTGCCGTAATTTTGGAGAGGCTTCGTTTGAATTTAGTTGAGAATTAAACAGTTTTTGGCGTGCTTTAATAGTTCATTTTTAAATTTCCTCCCAAAATATTTATCGCAATTGCCTCATGTAGCAATTTAATAGCGAAAATAGCTTAACATAATTTTTAATTTCATTAAGTACTTAATGGTTTGGGCCTTCTATTTCCGACCTGCTGGCAGCGCTGTCAGCTGTTTAACCGTTTACCCCCGTCCAATTGGAGTCTGGTGGCTGGCGTCCTCATTTTTTTTTATGGCAGGCTCCAATTGCAGACTCCATTCAATAAAATGCGAAGCCTGCCACCAGCGGAGATGGCTCTCCCTCTCTTGCTCTGCCCCACGCATTCCTTCGCTTTGTGCGGCTACTTCGCGCGGGAGAATCGCCCTTTCTCGCTCTCTCCGCTCTCCCTCTGGAAATGTCAGTTGAGCTACCAACAACTACAACACACGGCCGCCGTGTGGTTGTTGCATTTTTTGGCGCTTCGGATCAGCTTGTTTTGGCGCGTTCCTCTTGCACACTCGCCGCAGTCGACGTCGCTGCCGGCAGAGCGGAGAGCAGGCAGCAGCAGCGCCAGCGACAGGCGGCAGTTCCACCAATTTGGGTGATCACTCTGCTGCCGCCGCTCGTGAAGTTTTCGTGGCCGGCGTGTGACGACGACGACGACGGCGAAAAGTCGGTTAAATCTATTTGGAATCTGTTGAAAATCCAGCTAACGCTTTTGCCCAACATCGATTATCGATTCAAAGGTAAAAGAATTGCACAATTCTGACCAATTCTAAGGTGTGTGGAAGAAGTGAAAAAACCTATGACGCGAGTGTGTGACAAGTGTGTGTGTGTGTGCAGAGCGGGGTGAGTGTGTAAGTGGGCGGTACGTGCGAGGGGAGAGAAGGCTGCGTGCGGTTGTCGTCGTGTCTTTGCATTTTTTGCTACAAATACAACACATTCCGGCGAAGAGGAGGTGCGCTACTTATAAGAAAATTGACACGCTAGTGGTTTTAACCGTTGGAATCTGATTGGAAGGTGCTCGTGTGTGCTGCAGTTGGACTGGACCCCGTTCCAGAACCCCAAACTGCTGGCAAGATCCTAATAAGAAGACTATTACGAATACAAATGGGAATAATGAGTTCAGTGAACTGGTTTCTTGTCTAGTGGTTGTTATTTGCAGAGAGATGAGAAATGCAGCCCAATTGCCTAAAATATGTGGCTAAAGCTTGCTATTCTCCACGCCGCGAGCCGCCGGGGGACAACTTTCTAATCTTTCTCCCGCCCGAATTGCACTTTCCCGCCATTCGCATAGATTTTGGGCGGTAAAACAAAACTGCGCCAGCCCAAACGCCTAATTCGCGCCACTTTGTGCTTCTCCATTCTTTCCCCCATGCTCATTTCATTTATATACGCTTCCTCCAATGACACACACACTGCGAGTCGCTCTCCCACTAAGAGCGCGCGCTCTCCCTCTCGCTGTCTTTCTCTTCGCCAAGCACACACGCACACCAAAAAGCGCGCTCTTCCGTTCTATTCCAATCAGAACAGCAGCGAGTCTGCTTATTTTTCCCCTACGTCTTTCACTATTCTCCAGCCTGAATGTGTGTGTGTGTGCGAGCTGCAGCAACAACAAACAAAAACCTTTTGGGCAGCGCGGCCGCAGTTGACAGCGACAGCGCTGTCGCTGCGACGGCGGGAAAAGTTCACCGCAAAACTTGGAGAACCTTTTGAAAACTTGACGAAGACGAAGACCGCGAGAAGCAGCGATCAAAGCGGGCAGAGAAACTGAATTATGTTAAAAGTGGCGCAAAAACGTTGGTAGTAACTATGTACATACGTACGTGGTTAGAGCGAGATGAAGCGAGGCAAGAGTGGGACAGAGTCAAGAATGGAGTTCATTGATATTTCTCTGTGCCTTGCTTCGCCTTCGCCCACTCCCTCTGCCTCCGTCTCTTCTGAGCTCTTCTTCTACTTCCATTTACCTGCTACAATTTCTTTAGTTGTCTTTTTTCTCGCCGCTTCTACTTTCTACTTGTTTTTGCTTTTTTTTTCGTTTCTTTTTCGCATTTTTTTGGCGAGCTTTTTTGCGTCTTTGCTTTTTGCGCTGCTAAAAACTTGTTGAATGAGTGCGGGGCGGAGAGCGGGGGTGGGTGGCAAATTGTTGATGGGGTTGGTTTTGTATATTTAATTGTTTCGCTTTGGATTATGTCATCATCCCCAGAAATTTGGTTCTTAGTTAGCCGCTGAAAAGATCTTTCTAGCGGAATTATATATAAAATAATTCTAATAATTGTATACTGTAAAAGCACATAACGGAGATCAAAAGTTTAATACAAGCTCTACAACCTGATCCTGATTATAATCGGTCTTAAATTACAAATAATTATATATTTCTGATCTTAAAAATAAATCTTACTTGAAAGATTAAGCTTTCTGCATTCCTTTACTATTACTTAAACAAATTAAGTCTTATTTTATGTCCTTAAAATATGAAAAGATACTTCTAATTTCAAATGAATTAAATTAATTCAAACAGGGTCGGGCACCGAATATAACCCTAGGAGCCCAAAAGCATAAAGCCATACAGAAAATGCTAGCAAAGCTTAACGAAATCCTTCCTCATGGACATGTATGCTTTGTTTTTTTAATTCCTCGAGCCTTTAAGGGTTTCAAAAATATTAAACATTTTCTATTCTCTTTATTTTTTGAATATTTATATACTTTTTCACAGTTTCATCTGTAAACCCTTTCAAGTCCTGTGGTCCATTTGTTTTCTCCATGCAAACATTCCCCAACTCAGAACCTATTCAAATCCTGGCCAACACCTTATTTGTTTCCCTTTTTTTGTGGGGGCTTGACCAACACTTGTCCCAATCAAGTGCTTCCCCGCCTTTGCCCGCGGCAGGCCATCAAAAGGATTTGTGGATGATACGGGACGCAAAGCAAAGTCATTTGTAATATTTTCTCATTATACATACATGAGATCGCATCCTTGGGAGTCACACATATCACCTGCCCGTATTAACCCGAATTCCTGGTAAAATACCAAAAATATTTCTCAATTACAAGTGCGGAATGCCTTTGCCAGACATTACAAGCCAGCTAGCCCAGGATGAGTTGTGACTACGG
Organism: Drosophila pectinifera; assembly: GCA_008042775.1. Lineage (NCBI taxonomy): Eukaryota > Metazoa > Arthropoda > Insecta > Diptera > Drosophilidae > Drosophila > Drosophila pectinifera. The sequence goes on from VNKC01003511.1 coordinate 11,677, forward strand.
CCTCGCACCTAAATAGGAGCATATAGGTATTTTATTTATTGTCTATACGCTTATCGAAATGTATGCCGCATTTTTGTCGCTCTCCGAGGAGATCGGGGAAGATCCGCTCCAGACTCCAGTCACAGGCGGAGTGGAAATCAAAAGAAGCCCTGCGACGACGGGCCAGAAACAACAATGATAAACAGTTTCCAGTTATTCCCAGGCAAACAAAGGATAGTCCTCTGGTCCGGCAAGGAGAGGGTTGGGGGAGTAGGCGATGGGAAGGGGTGTGCAGGACGCGGACGCAGGGCACTTGAGCCGCCAGTGGGCATCCTTTTAGACGCTGCTAAATATAAACTAAATAGTCAATTGAGCGCGCCTCGGTGTCCTAACGGCTACTTCAAGGCCATCGATTCCTGGAATTGGAACGCCGCCGCCGCTGCTGCCGCTCCATTCAAGAACTTTGATTCGTTCTCCTCTCAGTCGCTGTCCCTTTCCTTGCTTTACTTTCACACGCCGTTGCCCAGACGGCGCTCTTCGGATGCCAGACACACAGATACGCAGATACTCACGTCCACAGATACTCAGATACACGGACACAGATGCACACACATAGGCAGGAGAAGACCTCAAAGAGATCGACTTTCCTGTTTTCGATTTCTGTTCCCCTTACTTGTGCGGAAGCAGGGTATATCAAGTCCTTTTAAGCCAAGGAAAAGCTTTAAGAATGCTGAAAGGTTCAAGTGTGGTTCTAGGTTTATATTGTAGGCTCCTTAGATACATAAACCAAGTATAACCCTTTTAAAATTAATCTTAACTTTGTATATTTGAGGCTAAAAATGGGAAAACCCTTCAAATACAAAGGCTAACATTCGCTTTGAACTTTAGGTTCCTTAATATTGCTTTAATTATATTATTATGTAGTGTAACTTCTTAGGGAGAAAGGGAATATATTATAAGGATTTTTCGTATTTGGAAATATCAATACCTGGATCCTGGGAGTAATAAAATTACATACTTACTTACTTATCACACAAAATGTCCCCAGAGATCAAGTTGTTTGCTTTTCTAAAGATCACTTCTTATGTACAAAGTTGGTAATCATAAAAATTTGATCATTTTTGCGCCCTACCGTATGCAACATTATTTTTAAATTCGAGAACTGGCTTGATATTGCCTCAAAATCATAAATATATCATATCTTTCGATTGTTATAGTGGGTATATGTATCTTGGTGACTAAAGTCGAGCACTCCCTTTGGCTGGAATTGGAGTCGTTCCAGTCGCCGGCACTTGGAGTTCCAACTAATTGCACGGAGAGGTAGCCAAACCACAACAAAAAAGCAGGGGGAGAGCGGCATTGGCATTGACAACGCAGCAGTTACCCACACCGAGGCACAATGTGCATTTATCTCGAGTATCTCCGGAATGTATCTCATCGTGTATCGTATGTGCACAGCCCAAAATGCAACTCGCACACACTCGGCCGGCCCGAAAAAAGGACGCACAAAAATCGCAGGCCCAGACAGACGGAGAACGGAGGACGGAGGGCAGGAGGCGTCTCAAGAGGGCCCCCGGATAACTCGAGACCTGTTTTCCTCCATCTATATACAGATACCGATAGGCAGATACATACATATTGTGTTTTTTGCGCTCTCCTTTGTGCATTTTGCGCATTCTTCTTTGCATTGCCTCAAGTTGCATTGCATTTCGAGAGGAGTCTGTATTTGTAGCTCGGCTTCCTTCTGGTCCATTTCCATTTCCCTGTGGGAAATCTTCCGCACAAAACAAATACATTCGGCGGCGGAGTGGCCCCTGGATTTGCCGAAAATCCTCCAGTTTCCAGTTAAATCCGTTCGCGCTCGTATGTTTGAATGACCTTGGACCCCGACCCCGGGCCAGGTATACAGACTTGGCCATGCATCGTTTCATAATTAGGCGCTGAGAGGAAGCCCTGGGAAGCCTGCCTTACTCGAGATCTTGAGATCTCTACCCCTCTACCCTCTGCTGGATTTGCCGGCATTATTCATATTTGTATACCTGTCGCCGCGGAATTCCTCGAAACTCGCAGCGCTCTTCACTTAATCTTCATTAGAGGAAGCTGCGCAGGTTCCTTAGGGTTCGAGTACAGCAGCTTGCGTGTGGGCAGTCCATGCAATTAGTTAGTCCTTTATCAATGTTAGTCATAGGTATTTGGACAAGAGGGATTGACTTTATCCCTAAATAGAGTCATTTGTTAGCGCGGAACCCCTGCCAACGGCTAGGAAAGTCTTCCAGATACAATCAGTTGCTATACATTGATTAATCTCATCTCATTCTCATTTGCAGCATTTAGTTTATTACATATTCTATTTTAAGATAAAGGATCTTGAAATTATTAAGAATAGATTTTGTGCGTTTAGGAATATTTAAGGTTCGGCTTATATAATTCTGATCTTGAATAGATTGTGCTCGTAACTTTGCTGATCTTAATCTGTATTCACCCTATTTAAATGCACATAAGTATGTATCTGAAGTACACATTATTACAAGAAGTTATTTTAGAGATCTTTTCAGATCCTTTTTATTAGATAATGTTTTTTCACCTTTTAGAAATACAACTAGAACAGCAAAAGAGGGTTGGAAACTACAAGAAAACGAGGCAAAATGCTCTGAAAAAAGTTCGGGGAAGAAGAGAGAACCCAATTAATTAGAAGGCATATCCGCAATTAGTGTGAAAATGATGGTTGGAAAAGCAAAATATTGTGCATGGGAAAACCCGAGAAAAGCAAGCGAAAAGGGAGGCAAAATGTGAGGAAAACAGAGAGTTGCATAAGAATAAGAAAGCAAGGGAGAGAAAGTCGTTAACTAAAAAGCATTCACCTACGGGGTAGGAAAAGGTGTCGAACTGAATGGCAGGCCGAAGGGAGGTCTATAAATCGTGGCGAATATAACGCCAGGCCCATATGTCACACAGCCGATGGAATAGAAAGGAAAATAAAGTAAAAAAGGAAAAGAAATGAAGGAAGTTGGGAAGCAAGGGGGGACAAGGAAACGCGACAGGATACAATTAGCGAGGGGGAAGTCAATTGAAGTTACAGCAGCGCGCTGCAGAGACACAGAGCCGGAATCCTTTAAGGTGTGGGGTAGGTCCTCGACCAGCTGCCGCTCTTCCCTTCCCCGCTACCCACCTGCCCGCATCTCCGTCCCGAACAGAAGGCCAGCGATCCACTCCTAGCCACAACAGGTGCATCTGCAGCGGGGCAATAGAGAGCGGAGCGGAGCGGGCGACGGGATCCGACTCCTCGATATAATTAAGCGTTGTATAAACCACTGGAAATGGTTGACGTTGCGCATGCGCCGAATGCAATAAGCACCTGACACTGGTACACTGGGGAAAATGTATCCAAGGCACAAGAGTTTTAATACATTTCCCAAATGAGGATTTACTTAATTTATAGTTTGTATAAATCATTGCCTTGCTAGTATTAAAAATAAGACTTGAAACATAGATGTTGAAAGGATGAATTGTCACTGTATTTGAGTTAGTTAATTAAAGTTATAGTTATCGCATCTTGCCAGAAATTCACTAACAGTTCCATAGTTAATAGTTTATAATAGCAGTATACTGTATTATATTGTTTGTTTTATTTTAGTAGCAATTGCTGAATATGTCTAGGAATATATATTATTTAACAATACAATACTTTGCGATTGGACACATGTCTGTGAGTGTAAAGGAAACTCGATGGGTGCTGGGGCCCAAGGGCAGCTGTAGCCTGAACCTGCACCAGCAGGCATCAATTGAGACTCGTGGAAATTCGATTATAATATGGAAAAGTGACCATCAAATGTCTACCTGTCTCAGGTGACCCAACACGGCATCCGCATCCAAAAAGCAGGTCCCGTAATTTGAATATCTTGGGCTTACATACCTTGCAGCCATTGGAAAATATTTACTTTTCGTTTTTCATTGCTAAAAGCAAAAAGTTCTCCTATATATATAAGTATTGTTTTTCGAGAAAAACTCACGTAAACAAATTTGTTTTGGGTTTTCACAAAAAAGGAGGAAACTCCCCGACCACATGCTGCGTGCGTGAGCTCTTAAGGATCATATGTTGTTGTATTTCCACAAGGACCTATGGAGATAATGCGGGACTAACTGTTGATAGGTTATGTCAAGTCGTAAAAACTGGAGAACGGGGAACAACACATGTGATGACCATATCCTGGGCATTTGGCTTTTATTTTCAATTTTAAGTTCCTTCTAATACCTTTCTTTAATGTAAATTGGTTTTGTTTTGTTTTCATTGCAGCTGCTTTAAATCATTTAAAATTTACTAGAACTATTGTGCTTTTGAAGAGCACTCTACTTAAAATTCAGGACTAAAAACCTCAACGGCTTCTCAAGGCCGTACAATTATGGGTGTGGATACCAAGAGGTAAGTGATGCCATAAGTTCTATCCTTTTAAGAGTTATAGGAACTTAAAATAATTTAAAGTTATTTAATATAATATTCTTTACTCTCTCCTCTACACATACTTAGGTAAACATTATACCAAAAACGCCTTTGTATAAATATTTAAAAGTAATAAAGATCTACCCAATTTTGCATAAAACGAATAATACATTTCTCTCAAATCCTTTGTATATATTTATGGTTTCAGTGTTTCAGGAAATAATTGGTAATATAAAGTAGCACACTATAATCGAAACTGAGCTGGAATATCTTATAGTTTTTGAAAACCCTGCATGTTTTCCTTAGCTTCCTGCATTTCCTTTCCCATCGAACACATTTCCCTGACTTCAGTTTCCTCTTCAGCCTTGGCCAAACTAATTAACACCCCAAAAGAAAAGCCAAACTATCTAATACCAATTTTTAATGCCGCTGTGCGACTTCCTGTGGCGACATCCGATCGACTTCCTTTTTACCACTAACTATCCTGGTAGAAGCGTCTCCACCACCGGGTCTCCCTTTAATTCTCTTAACCAAAAGTGATGTTTATCTATAGCTATTTCGTAATTATAAAGTGGCAGGACAGGGCCCAACTGGTTATGCCCGAATACCCCCCGGGACAAGGAGAGAGACCCGCAGGAGCTATAACCATTCGGGATCGGGCTCCTACTGTTCCGACTCAAGTGCGATAATCTAAAATGCATTTTCACTGTCAATTTCAGAAAGTTCGGCCTGTCCTGCCCGGAGCAGATGGCTCCTAGTAACCTAGGTGTTGATAACCAAGTGTCGCATTCCTCTACACTCGGCATACCTCTACAGGACTCGCTGGGCTCGAAATGTCCTGCGTGTGATTAGTAAATAATTGCGCGCGAAATGTCATTAGAAAAGTGTTTAGTTGTGGGACGGTTCTGGTCAGTTCGGTTCCCCTGGAGGAGGGCTGCATCGCGTCTAGGGGGTTGCATGGGTTGATGACGTTGTCATTGCCGGGCGAAATGTCCTGGTGGACAGAAATTAATTGAGTTTAATATGTTTCACTCGTTCCTATGTAGTTACTTTTTGCTCGTGGGTGCCTGCGCATGACCATAATTGCATAATTGCCCAGTCATTTGGTTATGTCAGTTGCGACCCCCTGGCATTCTACATCATCATCCTCACCCTCACCCACTGACCCACCGATCAGGCCGATCACTTAAGTGATAGTCCATTTTATGGACATATTTCGTGGTCAGCATGTGTGCGACATAATTATTGGTATGTGTTGCGAAACTATTTCAGTGCCATTTATAACGGAATTTATCCTGACAGAAAAGTTATTAACTAAACAAAAGCATGCAATTTCCAAAATGTTCTTCTAAACGCTCGCTGCTTAAAAACTAGCTCCCAACACATGTTAGTGTCCTTTTCAACTAATAAATCAGAAAGGCCTAGTCCTTGATCTAATTTATCATGTGAGAAAAGATCAATGCTTCGATAGTTTGGACCATGTTCCTGGAACTACAACGGTCGAGTTGAAGGTTTCTCCTTATCATCACCCTGAACCCCAACCCCGTACCTACAGGGATTCGGATTCGGATTCGGAATCAACCCGAGCAAAGAGGAAACCGCACCGAAACCAGGTTTCTTCTTGAAAGGAAACTTTCACCTCGGAATGACAAATTTCAGTTTGAACCTTTAGCCGCGGACATGAGCGGTAACCCTGACCCCGAGCGGCGCGGAGAAAGGAAAGGAAAGCGGGAAAGGAAAAACTTGAAGGCCGCGTGCACGTACGCTCCATTAGTCCTTTCTCCGCTGGCTGTGAGACATTTCCCTCGCCATAACTCATTTTTAAGCGATTTCATTTCCTCGTAATTTACAACGTGATTACTTTTTCTTGTTCATTAAACCATTAAACGCGATCGATAGAGCTGGGCCCGCCGGGGCAAGGATCAAAACAGGAGGCTGCGATCGCAGTGGCTTAGCATTTTGAATTACGTGCGGCAGACCCTTTGGAAAAAAGGGATCTTTTCTCAGCTTCCCTGCCCCAGAAGGGTTACAATCGGTTGTTCCCCGCTCAAATTGCAAAAATTCGCGCATCGAATTGCTTGGAGTGCAGTGTTCCTTGGCCCGACGGCACTTGAGACGAGGCCAGGCCTTGTGGATAGAACATCTGCCCTTCTTGGGGTGCCTCCTTTCAAGGAGGGAAACTCTATTCTTTCCGTTTGGCCAGCCTCTATTGCATTATGCATAATGTGCATGCAAATTTGCCAAAATTGCTCAATCTCATATCGGGGCGAGGAAGGAAAAGGCTTTCCTCGCGATCTTATTTCCCTCGATCAGTCATCTCGATTTCAATTTCCCGGATGTTAAATATTAATGTATCCGCTGGGCGCCTTAATCTCGAGCCTCGCATCGCGATTCGGCGAATGCCGTGTCAAAATTCAATGAATTTATGTTTCGTTTCGTTTGTATCTATTTTAGAATGAACGCCCCTATGTGATTTGCTGCTTGCCTCCGTGGCATATTGAATTTCTCTATTTCGCGAAAGCGGAGAAATTTAGAATAGCATTTGTTTCTCGACAGTTTCCCTGGGATTCGCACAGTGGTCTTGGTTGGCATAAATAGGAGGCACATTTTGCTTCTCTAGAAAGCGTATAGAAAGGTCTATTAATATGAGTAAGGCAGTCCCATGAATTCCCATATAAGTAAAGCTTATTTAGTGATTATTATTATATTAATTCTAATCAAAAAGTCTGTAAAACATTTCGGATTAAAGCTGAACTGTGACAAAAGCCATGTTTAGTTAATTGAATTTATTTTGTACGTATTCCTACAACTGATTTAGAAAGTAAAACCCTTGTAAAACCACTGTTAATTTCATTTACTTTCTCCTGTTTCAGTGTTTCTTCTACCAGCAGCAATACTGAGCCCAATGGAAGCATAGCCAGCAGCAACATTGTCGTCGTCGTCAGCAGTAGTAGTAGCATCCCATCGTTGTCAGTCGCTCCAGTCGCCCCAGCAGCCGCCAGCACCTCATCATCGGTCTCGTCATCATCCTCCGCCCAGCACCAGCACCAGCAACCGGGCACTGTGGCGGCCACCAAGAAAGGAGTCGAGATGTGCTCTTGTGATAACCAGAACTTTTCGCCATCCGCGGCCACCACATCCAATGGCAATAAACGTAAACGGCGTTTAACGAGCGACTCGAACGATGATGCCAAGGTGAGTTTACGCCGCAAATCGCTCTTCAAATGTCTGTGTTTGTACGCGATAAGTTTTATGAATGAAGTTGCATTATCATTGGCCAATGTGACCTCGTTGGGTTTCGGAATCTTATCAAGGAAACGCCAAGAGCGAGGAGCAGGAGGCGGAGGCGGAGAGGGAGCCAATGACCCAAACAATCTGGGAAGAGGATGATCAAGCTAGTTTGTTGCAAAATTGATGACTTAATGATGCCTTGGCACCTTAGTTTAGAAATTCAAATTGATTTAATTTAATCAGAATTTAGACTGTCTTTTTTTAAATGTGTGTTTGTTTATTAAACGTATATTCGATTATTGAGGAGTAAAACGAATTTAATGCCTAGAGATCTTACTAATTTCATAATTTATTTGTTTGCTTTCTCTGGAATGCTCACTGGCCCAGACTCCCAAAAGTAGGCTATGTTTTGTCGGACATTGTTCTTAAGTGGTATTGATAATTGTAGCTTAGTTAATTGTTTAGTTGCTTGCTTAATAATATTGTAAAGAAAAGTAATACTTCGAGGCTCCATCTCCATTCCATCTTCCTAGTTTGTTTTCTTTGATCTCTGATATTTAGACGTCTTCAAATAGCAGCATTGGATGTTGTTTGGAGATCGTTCTTTTATTTGAAGGCCCAGCCCTTTCATGGCTTCCTGCCGAACCTCATTTGATCTTTTGATGGTTGAGCTCTGGCCAAATAAGCCATTGGGCACGTAGTTGCCAGCTACTTGGCACTACTCCTGCCTCTCGAACAACCCAAGGATGAGCCCAAAAATAAACGCTACTTACCGAAAAGGCTCATTTAGCAGCAGTGGTTCCTTCTGCTTCTCTGGCACAAAGTCAGATATCCTCGGCTCTCAAGTAGCTGCAATCAAAGCGGGAAACAATGGCTTCTGCTCCTTGCGACGGCTCCTGGCGACGGGCGGCAGCTGTGTTGGTGCAAAGGATTTCTTCCAGTGCCAAAATGAAATATCGAAGGGAGAAAAAGAGTCTTCTGAACGTGCAATGAACTTGCAGAAAATGTTGTCGGCTTGATACCCTGGCTGGAAATAAAGTAGTACTTCATATACTTAAGGGATCATAAAGGTTTAATACTGATTAAAGAAATGGTTTTATAATAAGAACTAATTTAATAGGGACTAGAAGTCACTCCAATTACTGGATACACTTTGAGAGAAGTCTTAATTATAAGAGATACAAAATCTTTGTATATTTTCTTTGTACAAAATATCTTATAGAGTATGGCATTAATAATGTATATCCAAGGGTATCTGCTGATTCGACTCACAAAGCTAGCCTTGTGTGTGTTTTTTTGCCATCGAGTTTGGGTTGTTTTTTGTTTTCGCAATGTTTCTGCGCTTACTTCCCCGGCAAACAAATGTCATTTTCATAAGAAAAAAATGTACGGCAAGGTAATGTTTGCCCCCCTATCAGGCGGCAAGAATTCCGAAGGGGTCTTGGCAGTGTGCTGAGCATATGCACGGCAGGACAAAGGCGACCAAGGACAGACGGCGGCGTTGCGCATGCGCGCACACCTTGAGCTGGAGCCGGAGTCGGAGTTGGACGTCTCCCGCTCGCCAGGGGTGGGTTTTCCAGCGCGAGAAACCGAAAGTCAAGGCGCAAATGTCCGTTAAGGCCGGAGGAAGAATTTGAAATTGCGATAGTTATAGGTTAGCTTGAGGCACAGGAACTAGATCAAGACGGGATCGGGATCGGGATCGGGATCGGGATCGGGATCGGGATCGGGATCGGGATCGGGAGTCGGGAGTCGGGATGGGTAAAGGGATAGACTGCCGGAATGGGACAGAACCGAAACCGCAGACACGAACAGAGGGGTTGTGCAACGCCTTATCCTTTTCAAGGATCACTGGGCCGGCAGTTTTTCCGTCTTCCCTAATTAAATATTCATCGAGACGACATTTGCTGCTGCCAAAGAAGAAGTTCTGCCCGTTGCCATCGCATAAAAAATGGCTACCGACCCGGTTGCATTGTGCTACCCCGTTTCAGGACGTTATCCTTATATGCAAATGCCGTCTGCTCATTAGATTTCCGTTAAACTTTTATGCAAATCATCCGGCCGGCTCCTTGCAGCGGCAGCGACATCGCCAGTGTCATCTGTTTTCGGGACACGCATAATGCTCCTGCTGCTCCTGGGGAGTGCGGTCTTGAAATATTATACAATATTTGTTTTGCTGCTGGCACAAGGATCAGAATTATGGTATTATTTTACCAATTTGTCAGTGTAATGTAAACCCTTTTTCTTAGTCCTTTACATGGCAAGCATGAAATCGCTGAAAGTTTTCCCCTCTTTTTGTTTTTTCTTTTGGGAAACTTCTTTGTTCGTTTTATCCCGAAACGGGCCAGGAGCGAGTTGCTTTCGAGGGCTCGTCCAGGATCCTTGGCGGTGCAATCAAGTGCGGGGCTTGATTTCTGTCAAGTCAGTCTCGGCAGATTGTGGGAAACAGGAATCCAGTTTCCCAGAGTTTCCCAGACTGCGTCCCGCCAAAGGATCAGTGGCAGCTTGTTTTGTAATTCAAAGTTCTTGTATAATTTTAAATCGGATCTGATTTAGCTGATGATAAACAAGAGATATAGACGGGATTGTTTGCCATAGCGATTGTTGACATTTGATAAGGGAACAGGATTTTAAATTATTTGAATATTTATAGAATAATACTCATTTAAAAATTCTGTTCTGTTCTGTTCTGAGAGATATTTAAATTCTAATTGAGATCTTAAGTATTTTTAATTATTACAAGTTCCAAGTTCTGTTCTAGCCAATTTATCATTTCCATTTTCGCATCCGAAATTCATTGGCGGTTTGTCCCTTGTCCACTTACCCTCCTCCCGATTTCACCAATGGGTTATGCTTTAATTCCTTTGGTCATGGATCTAACCAATTGAATGATTAATTACATGTCCGAGAGTTCCTTGCATATGTATTTCCCTAATGAAGAATGCAGCCAAGTGACCGCGAAAGGATTGTGTTGGATTAACCCCTTCCGAACTGACCAAGGGTCAGTTGCACAGCCAGGAAATATGAGTGTTTGTTATTGTCCTGCGGGGATTTGTCTGCTGGCATGTTGTTTGCATATCATTTATTAAAAGTAGAGCAACGAAGAGGTCCCCAGAGTGGCCAGGACTTGAGCTTGTTCCTGGCGATCATTAAGGAAGTTGTAATTTGTCAGCTGTGATGTTGATTGAAGGCTTAGCAAAGTCCTGAAGATGGAACCCAAACTTCCAGGAACTCGCCTCTTATCCACCAAATTCCCTGCTCCCTCCACTGCCTGGAAAATATTAACAATTATCGAGGGCGACCATAGAAAAAATAAATTAAATGTTATCAAAAGACTCGGCTCGGGGGGGAGGATAGAGAGAAGGAAAGAAAAGAAAATAAAACGAAACAACAATGCCGCATATTACACGACAACGGCGAAAAAAAAGTTACACCTGGACCCACGCCGGGCTCTGAAAACTAAAGGTGTTTCGGTTGCCGGCAGACGGCGGCAGTCGAAGATTACGACACATAAGCGCAGGACTTTATGGAGTGTGAGCAGGGCAGAAGGAGACGGCAGCAGGCACAATGGGGCAGCAGGATATTGTTGAGGTTGATGTCGCATAACAATCGCTTCTTGACTGCCTTGTATGTACCCATAACTTGAGGCATTGCATCATCTGCTCCCTCCCAGCGAGACTTCGAGAGATGTGTTTGGGTGTCTTGTGGGCTGAGGAGATCGAGAAGATTTGCTGCAGCTGCCGCAGCTCCTGGGACTTGGGACTTGGGCCTAAATCCTTGAGGCGGCTTAAGGGCAACAACCCAGTTTAACCCTTGTTAAACTTGGGATGCAACCCTCTCGCCTCTGCCTTGGTCCAGATTCCAGCCCACTTTACAGTTCACTAATTTCTCACACTCCCATACACTCACTCACTCAGTCGGCTGGATCCGAATCCGTCATGTCATAAAGCGACTGGTAGAGTTCCCTAACGCTTGACCAAATCCCTCTGGCAGATGCAATGTCCACGCACCAAAAAAGTAAAGAAAATGCGAGGTAATAAGGCTAGAGGAATGTCCATTGTGTGTGGACCATTGCACGCTTTGATTTTAATTGCATTGCATCTGGGTGCCTTGACATGTGTCCATATCCATGTCCATTTTCGTGTTCATGTTCTTCCATTGCCGCTCTCTCTTACCTACATCATCTGCTCCGCACTCCGTACCCCTGAGGGTTGTTGGCCAGAAGAATAAGAAATTAAATTTGTCATGCGTCTTGGACCTTCTTCCTGGCTTGATGCAAAAAATGTATTTGCTTGGACTCCGAGTAGGGGAGCTGTATTCCTCCCTGTCTGGCGGGAAGGCAAGCCTACTCAGGCAATTAAAATTGTCACATAAATATCGTAAAATTTTCCCTCATTTTTACGTAACAAATTATGTGAAAATCTTTAATGGGCATCTATGCGGACAGTTAGCCAAGGCGGAGGGTTGCTCTGGCTTATTATTGTTAAGCTTTTATGACGTGTGAGATTGGCAGTTAAGAGAGTGACGAGAATGCATACAGCTTGATATGTGCGAACTGTGATATATCTTGTATTTATATTGCATTAGATTTCTATCAAAAGCAAAGATCAATTGCAATCGTTAAAGTGAGAAAATAAAAGTTACAGAAGGCCATTGACTCTGGATATTCGTGCCAAACAAAGGTACGAGTTCTTGATCGGAAATCAACAGCTCCAAGTAAAACTTTAAGTAATAAAAAACAGCTTTAATAATAGGATTCATTCCTATCTTTTGATTTATAATATAAATTGTATTTATTATGTATTTATTTAAAGCAGTGGTGCCCACAGCCCTGACTCGCGATACCGCAAATTTCAGTGTCGGTCCCCTGACGGCACACTCACTGTGCACACTGAATGCAAACAATGCACCAGTGCGGTCAATATCTAAAACTATAAATGTATTTTAGTCTTATCTATTTCCAATGCAATATTACAAAAATATTACCTATTTGTTATCATGTCTAGCCACTAAGTTCAATTTATTATTATTATATTCCTATCTTATTTCTTACTCACACACAAGTCAATGTATTGCCTGGTCACCACTGATATAAAAGTATAATAATAGCTCAAAGACTATTCACTAATATCCATTAACTATTACTGTTGAATTATTAAAGAATTTTGAATATGTAATAGTAGTATCGACTCTTAAAGCTCTGACACATAATCTTACTGCAGTTCAATGTAGTTTTTCTTTGAGATAATGCAATCTGAGCGTGACATCCCATATTGTATACATTTTTCTTAGTTTATGGACTTTCTGATCTTGGCTTCTGTTTTCCATCATCTGTCTGCCAGAACAATGGTCAAGGATCTCAATTGTTTGCTTTTCCCGTTGCCATTAATTTTTTTTTTTTTTTTTCCCTCGTGCTGTAATCTTATGAGTCAGAGTCTGGGCCGAAGGTTCCATTAGCCTCGCTCTACATTTGGCTTTGGGCCCGCCCCACACCACACCGCAATCTCTGATCCATGCCAAAAGATAATTTATTAGAGGAGTTTTTGCCTCCAAGATGCAGGAGAGGAGATTTTAGTGCAGCCGCTGGCCCAAGTACTAGCCGGAATAATTTATATACCCGCTATATACACTCGTAGGTAGGTAGTGATTTTCCGAACGTCTTGCTGGGTTTGCGTCTACCTGGAAATGTTGACAAAAATAATTGTGACAAGGATCGGGTCGGGGGATTTGTTGTTGGGCTGATAAACACCCAAAGGCGAAAATGCAATGCAAAAACAACAACGTCTCAAGAAGTCCGGATACCAGATCGACCAGATCTCCGGGAACTACCCCTGCGCGAATGCCAGGCCTGGGCGGCGGAGAGAGATGGCAAGCTGCCAGCGATCCTGTTTTTACCGCCGTCGTGTTGCAACCCCTATTCGAGACCGTTGCATTCGGGTGGACAGGATAACGAACACGATCGGGGCTCGGGGCTCGGGGACCGGGGATCGGCGATCTGGAACGGAGCACGGCCAGCTCAGTTGCACAGCGAACGTCATCGCGATTGGTACTCGATCCAGCCCAGAGCGGAGTGAATAACAAAGTCCTATAAAGAAACCCAAACCAAAATGATAATTTGTTGTTAGCTCGAGATCAAGTAGCTGAAGTAAAGACTGAAAAATATATTTACGAACCACAATTTGAGTGCAAAGAACTAATTTAAGAACCGGATTTGCCAAGATCATCAACGCCCAACAACAACTACTACTACCAGAGCAAAACGAAAAACAAAACCAAAAACGAACGACAAAAGCCAAAAATGTTATAACCAAAAATCAGTTTGCACAATTATTTAACCACACCAAAGAAATACAAAAGAATACAATTTATAACCAAAGACTGCTGCTAAATATTCGAAACCTCACAGCAAAAGTGCAATAACAATTTAATAACACGATAAACTAGAGAGAAAAACGAAACCCGCTCCCAAGAGAGCAGAAAAGTGTTATTGTTATACCTCTATATGCCAAGACTGAGCCCGATCCTTGATCTTTTGTGTGCAATCTCTCTGGCTCACATTTTGTGCGGGTGCATTTGGTCCAAACAGCGGTCCATCTATTAAGGATTAAGAATTTTGACAGGCGTGCCCACATAAATTTCCTCTCAACTGAGTTCTCCTTGGCTAATTATATTCGAAACACGTCCTTAATACCGCCACCCGTGTGATCCTGACTGACTCTCATATATCCTTTCCATTGTGCGGTTCATGTTACTATGAAGTTGGAACAGAAGCGCAAATTCATTGAAATGGTAATGATTCTTCCTGTATTCTCAACTTCTTATATTTGTATTTAAGATGTATAATATAGAAATATTCAAATGAGATATTCTGATGTCCTTAAAGTTGCTTAGTCTCTTTGCATCAGTGTTTTGTAATTGAATCCAATATTAAAGGGTGTTATCTCTTTAACTTTAACTACATATTTCTCATGGTTCTGTGATAAACCTTGCTAACACCTTTATCTCCTCTTCGTTTCCAGGACCCCGAACTCGGATTTGAGCCACCATCGGCTAAGCGTCAACAGCGATTGCCCGCTCTCTATGGCAGCGACCAGGGCAGCGATCTTTCGTCAGTGGCCTCCTCGATTTATACCTCGCCCGTGGTCTCCGCCGATGGCCAGCACATCCAGGAGCTGCTCAGCATACGCAGCTCACCGGCCGAGGAGTTGCCGGAGCAGCCACCACACAGTCCGCTGCCGGACAGCCCGGACAGTCCGCCCAGCCCGGACCGCGGTGCCAAGCAGCCTCCAGTCATGGTGCGGTACGCCGGGGACACAGTCGTGAAAACGGTCAACAGTTCGAGTGTGGAGCAGCACGAGGACGAAGACCTACTGGACGACAGCTGCGAGGATTACTCGTACGACGAGGACGACGGCGAGGAGGAGGAAGAGGACGATGACGAGGAGATCAACTCGTCCACCGTTTCGCCAGCTTCCTCGGGCTGCAGCCAGCAGCAGGCGGCGGTGAATGGTGAGCGTACTCCTGGCCTCCAGCAGCATCAGAAGCAATTCCAGCAACAGCAGCATCCGTGTCCGATGGTCATGATGCCCATCAAGACGGTGGACGATTCGGCGCCCTTTATCTGTATGTCGCCGGCGGTGGAGACCACGCTGCGTCAGTGCCCGCTGCCTGCCCTGGCCTGGGCCAACGCGGCGGATGTGTGGCGCCTGATGTGCCAGCGAGATGAGCAGGACTCGCGACTGCGCAGCATCTCCATGCTGAAGCGGCACCCCGGGCTGCAGCCACGCATGCGCGCCATCCTCTTGGACTGGCTAATAGAGGTCTGCGAGGTGTACAAGCTTCACCGGGAAACCTTCTACTTGGCCGTCGACTACTTGGATCGCTATCTGCACGTGGCTGACAAGGTGCAGAAGACCCACTTGCAGCTGATCGGCATCACCTGCCTGTTCGTGGCCGCCAAGGTGGAGGAGATCTACCCGCCCAAGATCGGGGAGTTTGCCTACGTGACGGACGGCGCCTGCATGGAGCAGGATATCCTCAACCACGAAAAGATTCTGCTGCAGGCGCTCGACTGGGACATCAGCCCCATCACCATAACCGGTTGGCTCGGTGTCTATATGCAGCTCAATGTCAACAATCGCACGCCGGCCTCGTTCGCCCACATTGGCAAGCAGAGGGCGGTGGAGGCAGACGATGCCTTCATCTACCCGCAGTTCTCCGGCTTTGAGTTCGTCCAGACCTCCCAGCTGCTGGACCTGTGCACCTTGGATGTAGGCATGGCCAAATACTCGTACTCGGTGCTGGCAGCGGCGGCCATCAGTCATACCTTCAGTCGGTAAGTTTAGCAGCTCTCCTCCGGTGTACGCAATGGCTTTCTAACCAAATATTGTTTACAGAGAGGCCGCTCTGCGCTGCTCTGGCCTGGATTGGCAGGTGATTCAGCCCTGCGCCCGCTGGATGGAGCCCTTCTTCCGGGTCATCTCCCAGAAGGCCACCTACGTGCAGCTGAACGAGCAGAACGAGCAGGTCAGCAACAAGTTCGGCCTGGGCCACATCTGTCCCAACATTGTCACAGACGACTCGCACATCATCCAGACGCACACCACCACCATGGATATGTATGTAAGTATCCGACCGACGCTGAAACTAAATATCCAAATTTATTGATGGAAGCAAAATGTTATATATATTCTACTTGCACCTCATTTTAACTTTGTATTATTTCTCTTCTTCCAGGACGAAGTGCTGATGGCACAGGACGAAGCCCATGCTATGCTGGCCCGCACGCCGGCCTCCCCAGCCACCGCGCTGCGCGCCCCAGAGAATCTGCTCACGCCTCCCGCCTCTAGTCACAAGCCCGACGAGTATCTCGGCGATGATGGTGACGAGTCGGTGGCCAGAAGCGGCCGCAGCATCTCGTCCACAACCGCCTGCAGCAGCAGCACCACCACCAGCACCAGCACCAACACTACTAGCAGCAATATCGCTGTGACCAGCTGCAGCAGCAGCAGGGGCAACCGCTGAGGGATCGGCGGTCGGTCCTTTCTATCTCTCAATCATTATACACCCGCCCAAACAGTCTACGTTAAGTGTTTCTTATATTTAAATTATTTTTGTTAAGTGAAAAGTTATTTAGTTAGTTGCCTAATTCCTATGCTACAAAATATTTAATTTGAAATTTTCCGCGCGCGTACTTGTGTTTCTCCCAACTCGCGTTCTTCATTTTCCTTTTGCTCAGTTTATTATTAAATTTTGTGTATTTATCGAAAATCAGAAATATAATTTTAAATGTACACTACACTATATATAAACAAACACACATACACACACACACATATATATATGCATAGATTATAGCAGACAAGGCAAAACTGAATTAACTATTTTAGACTAAATCCTAAAACCGGAGCTAAATTTGAGCACTGCTCTCAATCTCTTTGGTGGAACCCCTAAAAATGAATGAAACAACAAAAAGAAATGCGAAAATGCGAAAATGCTGACAAGCCAACATGTCCAGCTGTCGACAGTCATTTTATCGTCACAATCATCAATCATTAATCACCAAGAGCTTGATTAACAAACTAAACTAAAGAACAGAGGGCAGCAGCAGCCCGCAGCAAAGCAAAGCACTTGACTAATCAACTAAAATTAGCTACTAAGTCGAGGGAAAGCTACACATATATATAGAGACTAAACCGACTAATGCTGAGCCCTGCACTTGCATTTACATTCGACAATTAACCAAACTAACAATGAAACAAACAAGCAAACCACACTCAAGACAACAAGTCCACAGCTGACATGGAGTGACAAAGAGAAAATGATGGCACTTGATGAATAAACGAGAATATTAATACATGAATTGAAGGAACACATATATCAAGGCATATATATATACTATATTTATCATTGTAACTTTTTATAATTTAGACTAATCTGCCATAATTTGCTAAGCAAATAAATCCTGTACATATACATATAAAGCAAAAACGCACAAAAACAAGAATTAACCGTAACTGAAACGCATATAATATATTATTATATAAGTGTAAAACTTCTTTGAACGGCTTCAATATGTTATGCAATGTACATTCAAACGGCAAGAATGACGCACAGTAGGAAATTATTATTATTACTCGCTAGTGCTAGTGTAGGTATAAATATCAATTAAGTGTTCATACGTTTAAGGCTGGAATGAAAACACAAAACCAACAAAAACAACAACTAAAAGAAAAGCAAACAAAAAAATTCTAATGTAGCTATGTTTTATTTGTAGTTTTTAAAAGCAATAATCATTTTAAAATTATGAATTTAATTTTAAAAATATTTTCACAAGTACGCTTATATTTATGATTTGATGTCAATAAACAAAACAGAAAAATCATAACCTATACAAATCAACTTGAATGCAACAAGTAAATAAATTAATTTTTTGTAAATAAACTGGAATCACAAATCTTTCATTTCGAAACCCGTAAAGCAGGGCTGCCCTTTACTGGGCCTCAGGGGCCGAAAGTCAAAGGCTTGCTTGGATCAAATCTGTGTGGGAGTTTCGCTTTTACTATTTACTAAGTTTTGTTATTTGCGGAAAATACAAACAATGCTGATGAGTATACAGAGAGTTTACTATCAAGTCTTCAATTTTTCTATAACTAAATATCTCTGAGGAAGTAGTTCCAACCTCGATAGATGGCTGAAATCTTGAACCCCCGAAAACGCAGAAGGGACGATCTGAGCTGCGATTTAACGACTCTAGCGAAGCGCTTCAAGGATCTGAACCTGAATCTGGACTGCGACGCGTGCAACAGCATCAGTAGCATCTATAGCTTTCCAACGAATCACAATTACACGGACCGGGATGCTGAATGCCCAGCGGCTGCTGGCGAGGGATACAACCCGGAGCTGGGGATCGACCAGAACCCATTCTACTATGAGAAGAACAAGGTTCTGCACGATCTCCATGCGGAGCGGGTCAGGCGCAGCAATGAAGCAGACCGGATCCTGGCGGATCATATCAGACTGCAAGCCCAGAAGTAATCTATTACTTGGAAGCGTATTTATACTCAAGATATTGAAGCATTCATTCTTATTTAATTTATGTTATTATTTATTAGTTTAAAATAGAAAATAAAAAAAGATATATTTGTAAATAGATATTTAATAAAAAAGTAATACATCATTCACCAAAAGTATTTAAAATAGGCTAGCTAAACCGCCGACATTTAATTATCGCCCATGGGTATATCGATAGCTAAGCAACGATAACAGACGTACTGTTATGTTAGCAGAGACTTTGAGCTAACAGACCCCCACTCGCCATCTGGCAACGCCGACACAAAGCCACCCCCAGCGAGTTACGCAAAATTGAAATTGAGAGGACACGAAACGAATTCAAAAGCCCCACGAGCACGCAACCTTGCCCCAAGAGCCACTCAGTTCGTGGCGAGAATCTGGCGAGTGTGGATGCGTTCCGAGCAGAAACCGCGACCAAACAAATTCAATTCAGCCCCAATGCAAGGGCTGTGGGCAAATAACATCCGCAACGCCATATCCGAGCAGAGCAACAACAACCAACTCCAAGTGCTTCTTTATTCGCTGCTCGCAAGTGGAGCTCTAAGTGTTAACAGTAAGGGGGGCGGCCTAAATTAGCCCGCTGCCAGTGCCAGTTCAGTGTTGTTGGGGCAGAATTAACAAATAATCCAGTTCGAAATCTCTGTACCCCCGCAGGATATACCGTCGAAATCCAAACGTTGGAAAAAATCCAATACAGATATATGTGTGTGTATATATGTGTATGTATGTGCGTGTGCGTGCTGCAATATTTGTGAGCGCCAAAAAGCCGAAGAGACGAAGCCGCGCAGTCAAATAAATCTCTCGTCTCTCCGTTTCTCGAAACTCGAATATCGAATCTCGGATTCTCGCCTATCGCCTATCGCCTCTCGCTTCGCGTCGCTTTCTCCAGCTCGAAAGTCGCGTAGTAAAAAGTGTCGGCAAATCTTTTTGGCCCTCTCGCTGCGCCTCGCTGCACCACCCACTGAGCCAGCCCCGCTGAGGCAGCCACCCGCTTTGCGGCTGGAGGACTACTTTGTTTTTGGTCAAGCTTTTCGCACTCGCCTTCGAAATTCGAAATTGCGAAATTGGCGCGCACGGGAGCATCAAGTAAGTGAGAGCGAAAAGGATAAGAGAGAGTAAGGGAGAGAGAGAGAGAGGAGGAGGGGGAATACTCTCTCGTCGATTGCACAATAAAATGGGCAAAACAAAGGCCCAAATACCTAACAAAGGCCAGCGCGAAATCACCAAATTCACATAAATTAGGCAAAGTTTCAGTTGCGAGCAGCATAAATCAAAATTCAAACACACAGTCTCCTCACGCGTGGCTGTGTGAGTGTGCGAGCGTGGTGCGTCCCTGGGTGTGTGTGAGCCTGTGATTGCGCGCCCAAAAAAGTATGCTATGCCGCTTTACTATTTACTACTACGCACGCTCCCCCCATCGCACAGACACACAAGCACCAACAAGCACTCACACCAGCACATGGCACATAATAACGGTTTATCGTGTACTACAGCCACACGCAGCTTACGCAGCTGCGTAAAATCTCAAGGCTTGACCAATACCTCGTAACCCCTAGCCCTTGCCAGCTTGCCCCCGCTATCTCCCCACTCCTGTCTCCCTGGAGTCCTGCAGCTGCAGCCTTGTAGAGCTGTTTGCTCATGAAAATATGTATGCTGGTGCTTGCTTGGTTAGTTATAAAAGGGATTTGGTCAGTTTGCTCTATTATCCCTTTAAAAACCCCATCACCAAGTAATAAAGGCGCCTCTCTAGGAGCTACAAAAAAGCAAATAATAAATGCTCTTAAAATTATTCCTATAACACTGAGATGTTGCATTACTAGATAGGAAAGCCCTTGATATAAGTAAAAGGAAGCTCGCAGTTATTGCTAATGTTTTTAAATTTAAGTTTTTTACAAGGTTAGATATAACAGAAACTATAAAAATCTATATAAGTCTAAAGTCCGTCCAATTCTTTTCAAAAGCCTTAACCTATCTCTAAGAACTGCCACCAGGAAAACACATTTTATTAACAGCTTTTACAGAAATTATTTTTAATAATTATTAATTCTAATAAAGCACATGCATAAATGGTCATTTAAATATAATAACAAATGTCCATTTGTGTATGAATTAATACAGAATATTTTCTCTATTATTCTTTAAAGACAATACATTTAAAAATCTACCAAATAAACTAAAACTGCTATCCATATTTGCATATTCAAAAGCTAAAAAATGCATATATTTATTTTGTGATATTGCATTACCTTGAAAATAATAATATAGGGCACATGGTATACATATTATAAGGATAAATTTATTTTTTATAAAAAGGCAAGAATTCTGGAGACTTTTAAGTAAAAAACTATTAAAAACAAAACCACTTTTTAATAATATAAGTTATTCATTATTCAGATCCTTTACATTGATCACAGAGCTATATGAATTCACAAACAAATAAATTTTACAAAGCAAATCCTCATTATTTAAAGACATTTATATATACATAGGATTTCAGGATAAGAAAATTATCAGTTATTAAGTGTAATGAATTAAACTTAGTTTATTAATAAAAATAATACCATTTTTCTTAAATTGATATCATTAGACCAACCTGATTGCGACTGGACTGCGAATTTAATATGTAGCTTATAATAAATCTAAATATAAATAAAATTATATATAAATTAAATAGCTTATAATAAATCTAAATATTAAATTCGCAGTTAGGTTGCAAGTTTTAATAAATAAACTGTCCGGCTGCCCATCAGTTTATATTAAATGTGTATATTAAATTCATTCAATCGGCTTAGCTTTAGTTGTGGAATCTATATATTTGAAAGCAAAGTGAGCACAGAGTCTGCTCATATGATACCTAAATCTCGTTGAGAGATGATAAACAAAAGGTCCTGGAATATGTAACAAGAATTATGACATGTGGCCGGCTTGCTTATAAGCACACACAGAACAGATTTATAACTTATCAAACCGTTGTGCGGCCAGACACACAGACATATCCGTCCTTGGTTGTAAAAAGTTTTGTACGCGGCCTATTGAAATTTTCGCAGGCACATTAATTCCATTACGAAAACTCCCAAGGCCATATTGCTTTTAAGCTGCCTTTGGTGCTGCCGTTGCTTTGGGCCAAACAAAAACGAAAAGTCAGGCCAAACATAAAAAGGCAAAAGGCAAACAAAACAGAGCGGCAGAAAGAGGAAAAATTGGGGCGTGCGGGGATCGGTGGCGTATGCGCAGGATGTGGAAATGGAAAAAAGAACGGCAGGAGCTAGCGATATATGCGATATAATAAATCTTTTGTATAACACGCAAAACTTTACGAACGTGCGCCAACTATAAACTTTCACTTTTCAACAATGGCTCCGCTCCGTTCGCTTGACGTTGCCTGACGCCAACGTTGCGTATACGCCATGTTGCACATGCTTTTATTTTTATTATCACTATTATTTTGTTTCATTCTTCTTCCTTACTCGACATCCTTGCAGAAATTGGCTATTTGGGTGGGTTGATCGGGAATAATCGATCTTTTCAGCTTCAGTTTAACATAGAGTGTGTGTTTTAAGGTTGAAGGTTGTCTGCCAACTTGTAAGAATGCTTTTTGCTAGGTTATAATTATTATTAAGTAATTCTTCTAGTCTGTTTTATTTTTTATAAACTATAATAATAATAATAATAATAATTAATATATAATAATATTCTATATTATCAGATAGTTTTAGATAGAGTGTTTCTTCTTAGATTGAAGGTTATCTGCCAACTTGTATCAATGTTTCTTGCAAGGCTCTACTTATTATTAAATAAGTCTTCTAGTCTCTTTTCTTTAATTCGAATTTAACCTAAGCAGCATAATATTTAGACAGATCAAGAAATCTATAGAAAATAGGATCAATAAGCATAATAATATAAACTTGCAATACTTGAATTGTTACTTCAATTTTGAGTTATGGTAGCTCGAGAAAATGGCTGAAATACCTTCAGTAGGCTTATATGCAGTATTCTATGATTTTAAATATTAATATATTATTCCAAATAAAATATAATATTATATTATATTAATATTATTATTATTAACGTGAAAATAAAGATTTTCACAGGATAGTAAGACAAGCTTTTCTTTTAAAATATAATTTAATCAGTTACGATTTCCATGGTATTTTCTCTTTTTATCAGTTGTCTATCTGCTTTAATTATGAAGTTATAATTTATATTTCGGTGTTCTATTATTTATTAACAAATTGATTGATATATAATCAATACCGATTGTTATCTTAACATCTAATTTATATATCCACATTCGCATTAATACATATTTAAATAAATAAGGCCTAGCATTATCTAAGGAGGTGTTACCTAGATTCGATACATAGAAGATAATAGATAGCAACTTCCCAAAGGTAACTATTATTGCGACCCTTAGAATCGAAAACATGTGGCTGACAAGGCATCTCTGGTGGGATTATAGTCAGAGCTGCATGCTCTCCGGAGCTCGCCGTGGAGTCGTTGACTCGCCTCGCATTCTGCACGATGTCGCATCCCAAACGTGGACGGTGGATGGCGGATGGCGCTCCATTTCTGTCAAACTTTTTGATGTTGAGGCGGAAGGGCGACGCTGGGGGAGTGGGAAAGGCGTGCGAAATCCGGTTATATACACATTTATTTAGATATGTGGCGGAGGCATGCACATGCGAGGGCTGTGAGTGCGTATTGGCCGCAATAACTTGTCTTTATTTCATGCGGATGTGGCTGTTGCGAGGAGGGGAGGGACGTGAGCAGGGAGTAGGGAGCGGAGGCCCGGGCAAGGCTTGCAGCATGTTTAATGAAAATTATTACGCGATATCCTTGGGGACACACAGAACACAGACAGAAGCCCGAGCACATTCGCATTCAGGGTAGGATGTATGGCTATGTGCTCCCTTTTAGGGGGTGGCATGCCCATACAAAAAGCCCTCGCACACTCGCACACTCGCACACTGGCACACTCGTACACTCGCACACCCGCACACTGGCACACGCCGTTTTCTGGCGAAAGGAGTCCGAGTGAATGAGTGAAGGCGGCTTCCCACACCGCGCATGTGCAGCAAACCAAGCAGAGCTAAATTCGATTCGATTTCGAAAACGTCCCGAAGCTACGAAGTGAGTTATGTGAGAGGGTGGGCGGTGGGTGGAAACGCATTTCTAGGTCAAATTCACAGGGAGCCAGGGAAGCAGCCCGCTTCTAAAGGCCCATCTACAGGCAGCGTGGTGGGAACACATTCGTATTTCCAAACATATTTTTGGTCTGTTTGAGATCCAAAAAGAAAACTTTTTGTAAACTAATTGCAAATCTGTTGGCTTTGTTCAGTAAAAGCTGGCAAAATATGGCACAGCCACAGTCTACATTTGGGCATATTTCAAATAAGTTTTTATAAAAGCTTTTAATTTCACATTAAACCCAATTAAATTCTTAACATGGTTAATAAACCCTCAACAGCAATTGAATCCCTATGAAAAAGTACATTATATCAACTTTATAATGATAATGTCTATACAGGGGTGACACAGAAATTGCTATTATTTTAAAAACTATAGAAAAGGTCTCAAAAAATATATAATAAAATGTTTTACATTCAGATTTGGTATAAATTGAGTTTCTTTTCTGCGATGAAACATATTCCAGCTTACTTTTGGACACATTTTTCGTGAATTTCAAAAATCTAGCACTGTCTGTGGAAAATAATTTAAATATTACGTATATATTATTATATTATATATATATTATAATATGTAATGCACATTTTTACTAGGGATCTAAACGAGTCAGTAGCTGCAAACATATTCAATATGTACATAAAACTTAAGCTATATTTATTGTATGCCTGTTGAAGAAGCAAACACATTTACTTACATAATTTGATGACCAATTCTTATGGGATTTAACTCCGACAAGAATGGGCTCCAATATTATTAACAACTTTTGCTAATCCTTCTCCCCTTTCCTTGTATTTTTGCAGGTCGCAAACGTATTCTAACATTAGCCACATATCAAACTACCAGCTCAATTACCATTTGTCACCAAAAAATAACTGACCGAATAGCTTTGCAACAATGTTGAACATGGAACACGGAAAAAGCAATAAAAACTTTTGGCAGCACAAAATGTCCGGCTTGGCAGCGCTTATAACAAGTATATGAAGGCCGAATTGAAACTGCAATTAAGAATCACCATATAATATATACAGAAACTTAAATTAGTACATTTTAGTTCTTCGAATCTATAAAGAATCAGTAGCGTATATAAATCAGAAAAAGAAAAACAATTTAAGCGCGAATTCGGTTTAATTTGTGAACTGTTTTGTGGTTTTATCCACGTATGTGCCGGCCCGCGAAACACCAAATAATTATACATTTTGGAAACCAAAAACCAATCGATAGCCGGGCGGACCCAAACAGGAGATTAAATCCGGGACTATTCAACACCAATTGATCCACATAGATACGCACACGAACAGGCCAACCAGGCTAAAATGGAGAGCAAACAGTGGAGCTGCTTTGTGGCCATTGTGCTGGGCGTGCTAATATTCAAAATGCACATATTTGTCGCACTCGGCGATCAGGATGAGGATATACCGCACAACGAGTAAGTTTTATTCATCATCCGACAGGCAACACCAATATATTCAATTATGCATTTGGAAAACATTTGCCAATTTCCTCCGACAGGAAATTAATTGTAAATTTGTTTATTCTCTCTGCTCAGAATGTATTCTCCTCCCATCCATAATTTACCTAGTTTCTCGTCAACAATTCAGCATACAAGCTGCTGAAACATTTATACAATTTGTTATTGTTTTAAGTGAAGGCCATTGGCATGTGTCTGGTATCGGCTGGGAGAAGTTATTCGAGTTATTCGTTGAATAATTGATACAGTAGCTGGTACAGGGAGTTGTGTATATAAATTAGGCGAAACTAACGAGCAAATTAATTGGAGCATTGTTGAAGTCAATAAGCTGCCAATATATAGGCGGTTTTCGGTTGAAAATAGAACGTGCTGTTATCAAAAATAATTCAATGCCAGTTAAATTGTTAGGAACACTAGAAAGGCTTAAACTTTAAGAACAAAACAGACTGTCAACATACTAAATATATGCATAAATAATAAACGAACACTCTTTAGTTTTAGGCTTTACTTTTTTTTGGGTCTCAACAGTTTCGATTTATTTTAAGGACGAGTGACATCCTTGCCCCAGCCGGCATGATAACCAAACCATTCGCCGGCATAAATAGTGGTGGTTCTTATGCGATATTTTGGTGGATCACGCTTGGGTTTCGGTGTAGTGTCGTACCAGTTTTTTATTCGGCCCGGCTGCTGACTGGCGTGGTACTTCATACGGATACACTCCCTGTACCTAACGTGCATGTAGAAGCCCACCTGAAAGTCGAGCTCGGAAAGTTAACATCTTCTTGTTCCCGGACACGATCTCACCGGGCAGCCGTTGGTGAAGTAAGTCCGTGGCTGAGGGCGGAGCTTGACCTCCGACTCGGGCACGCAGGCGTTCAGTCCAGCAACCCAGATGAATCCTAGGATGCAGGGCGGCCACACAGTGGACTCTAGTTGAGGAGGGGATGTACTCTCCAAAGAGGTCATTCCGGTTGGACTGACCACTTTGGTTAAGGTGACTGAGTGTGGCTAAAGCAAATTAGACTCGCGTTAATGCGAAGTTGTTAACAAAAACCAAGTACAGTGGCTGGGAGGGTCTAAAGGAAGCTGTATAAAATATAGGTTTCTATAGAATATATTCATGGAAGAATTATTATATAAACTATTATTCCTGTCAAGAATTCATCACAATTTTGAACTAGTAAAAGTGAATTATTAGAGATTTTAAGGAATATTTAGTTATAATTTTGATTGATGTTAAATGAAGGTCTTTTTTCTTAATTATAATCGGAAATCTAGGTATCACTTTAAAAGGTACACAAAAGTATGCAATGAAATGTTTTTGACACATTTTGTTGCATAGTTCTAGACAAAGTAATTAAAGTAATTAAAACGCTAGTATGATTTCTGTAGCACCCTCGACTAATTTTGATTTTCACTCTCTAACTAAATAATTTATGGTTTGACTTAAAAAATACTGGTATAGAATGTAAACAAAATGACAAAATATATATACATAAATCTCCTATAACTTATTTCGCTTGTCCCTAAAGTTCCACTCAAACAGAAACTGCCTTCACGGCTTGGCGAATAATGCAAATTTACCAGATAAATTATGTTTCCTAAATCGATCAACTCGGACTGAAATCTTTCTTCAACTTAGTCTTTAAACTTGATTTCCTTTCGCCCCATTAGGTTTAAGTAGAGCAATTATTTTGATTATAAATTTGTTCATGCATCATCAGGATTTTATGTATACCAAAATCTCTTGAGGGAAACTTTTGCCATTCGGCTGCCTTTATGGACCAATTTATTTATGATTATTACACTGTTTACCACATAGAGATTGAAATAAATGTGCTCACTCCTCTACCGCTGACATTCATAGTTATAGTTATCGGCTTAGTGCCAGAAACATATTGAGCAAAATGTCTCGGGTCTGGGCTGTTTCATTAAAAATGTGCATAAATGAAAAATAATGAGGGGCAGGCCATCAACGGATGAGGTTCTTCCCCCATTAAGTATACGCCGGGTAGCCGCCACGGGACTGTGACTATGAACCTGATATAGGAAAATTCGAATTATATTACTGGGAGGAGGTTCGCCGAGATATGTTTTGGCTTTCATATACGTAAGTATGTCGCATATGTTGTACCTACACATATTCGGACGTTGACGGTTTGCTGTATGCGTATCTAATGGATACATAATAGGATTTTGCAATTAGCTTCGCACGGTGACTGCGAACGTGTGGCGGGTCGGAGGTGGGGGAGGAGGAGGAGAAAGGCAACACACGTAACCGCAACGTTCACTTGGCTAATTAACCCAAAAACCAACTGCCATTTGCAGGCAAGGACAACTGCCAGCCGATGGAAACGGAAGGTTGGCGGGGCACGGAGACCAGGGACCGGAACAGACACACTAAGTGATTTTTTGTCGTTCCCGCTTTTATATCTAATGTCACTTTTATTTATTGAAATTAGTTTCGACGAGCGAGGTTCTCTGGCGAAATTCAATTAGTCTGTTCAAGCTTCTGCCTTTTGGGTTAATATAATTTTTATTCATTGAGGGAGGCTCTTAGGGTAGCGGTGCCTATCGAAGTTATTTTTTGATGCAAGTTCCAGTAATTAACTTTTTACTTAACCATAACCTCATGGGGTAGATGTGAGGCACTAACTTTAGTCACAGGGGGAGTACATTTCCAAATCTCTGCTTTCAATTTTCATCAATTTTCCCAATTTTATCTCCCATCAAAGGGACTGAGACTGAGTCAACATTTTTCGCTTAAACTCTTTAACTTCCGTTCTATTCTCGTCCGTCTTCGGCCGTTGACATGCTGTGGCACATGCGTAAAATAAATTTCATTAATTTGGAAAGCAAACTTTTGCTTTCGCTGTTGCTTTCTTGCCTCCAAGTTGCCATTTGCTTTATGTCACTGCAGAAATTCAATTAAATTTATTTCAACTTTTGAGGGCAGGCGGAGGGGGGGAAAAAGAAGAAAAAAAACAACAACTTGGGCCTAGAGCTGCCTTGACGGTCGTCCAGCACTGACGATTATGCCTCGGCATTGGGCGATGATGAAGAAGAAGTTGGTCCTGATTCCCCGCTTTCAGCTACTGCTACTGGTCCAGCCTTAGTCCTTCTTCGGTGCCGGGCCCATTGCTTTTGATGTGACTGACCCAAATCGGCTTCCAAAGTCGAGAGCGTTGTTTTCTCTGGCCCGGCCCGCTTTCTTGGGCCGTTCTCCAGCGCACTGGGCCCCTGCATTTGCCTCATTTTCAGTTGAAGTTGCCATTTTAATGCATGCCTCGTTTGCTTAAGCATCCGCCAGCTCCTCCACCTTCTCCTCCGTTTGGGGGCAGTTGCATTGACAGCCGGTCCCTCCGCTGCCTTTGTTCCCGCTGCTCTTGACAACAAAATGCTTCTCTGGGTCACGTGCCATGGCCAGAAACTTTTCAGGGAGGACAAAGGGGACAGCCTGTGTCAACGAGGATGTTACATGATTCGAATTCTGGGCGGCCTGTGGATGAGCGATCGATTCAAGAGCCAACACTACTCGGCTGCAAATTAATCGAACTGGAAAACTTTCCTTACGTGTCCTGTTTTATTTTTAAAAGGGGCCTACTTAAAGAATTTTTTAATGAATAAAATAAAGCAACTATTAGTTTTTAAGGTTATATAGCAGTATTACCGGGACAGTTTGCGCTTCTATATTTTTTTTTCACTTTATTATAGACAATTTAACTTCCGCTTTTACAGCTTCATCGTGAATTGTCAGATTTCGCAACTGCAGACCTTGGTGTGTGCTCAGTTCGCTTAATCGTGTTGATTTTTCAGCCGGATCTGCAACTGGCACAATTGCTGCTTAAAACCATTTTGCATTTGAAACAGTGGGAGCTGTGGGTGCTCTTTGTTTGGGCGTGGCAGATCTAATTACCGTCGAGCCAGCTTAAAAGAATAAATAAAGCAAAATCAACAAAAAGGGAGCAAACAGAGCGCTAACTACTTATGACAAATGACAGTGAAAGTGCATTAAGCAGCAGTTAAGCCGGAGACACAAACAGAAGCGACTGCCGTGCCTTGTCTAGCGCATTATTTTGGTTTTTATTTCCCAACTACAGTCGCTGTGCGCAATTCACCCTTAGTTGTGTGAGCATTTAAGTGGATTCTGAATTAGCGTAGAACACGACAAATTAATTTGCAAAACTTTGGCTTGGGAAGCATGTGAGGTTCCGAGATTAAGGACACGCCAGAGTTCTAAATTGTTTCATCTCGGTATACGTATGGAGTTATTTTTTGCATGGGAAGAAAAAGTCTTCTCTCGTTCGCTACAAAGTGAAACGTATACTCTGGTGTTGCTGCTTTGCTTGTACATAGCAGGTAATATATATAAGAGGTGGCGAGAAAGGGATAGGATAAGAACACGCCAGAGTTCTAAATTGTTTCATCTCGGTATAAGTATGGAGTTATTTTTTGCATGGGAAGAAAAAGTCTTTTCTTGTTCGCTACAAAGTGAATCTATAAGCTATTGTTGCTGCTTTGCTTGTACATTACAGGAAAAATATGTAAGAGAGAAAGAGATAGGGCACACACAAAAATGAGAAAATGACTTTTTCGAAAAGTAAGCGGTCTCAAGAGAGCAAAAATTACTCTTTTATTTAAAGCGATAAAGAAAGAACTAAATTATTCGGTTCTTTCGATTCTCTTTTTAATCTACTCTGCAAAAAAGCTGTTAGGGAAGATACGGTTCTTTTGCAAGCTCAAAAACTCTTTAAAACCTTTTCTTCAAATACTCAAATCAAATACGAAACTTCACAAACGTCACTGTGCGTAGTTCTCATCAGTTCCATAAATTTGTTTCTGAACTTCGGCTGACAAAAAATAGAAATTCAGACAAATCTACGAAAATTTTTAGTAAAATGATCCGCCACAGAATTATCTACACGGATATAGCGCTCGTCAGCAAGGCGATGTGGTCCATGGGCAAGCCGGCCACCGTCAAGGAGATCGCCGAGCACTTGGGGGGGCTGCTGCGTGTAGCTGGCTGCGGGTTCGAGGAAGAGGTTAAAATGCTACTGGAGAACTACCAGCCCCTGGGATACTTCAAGCGAAAAGGTGACCTGTACAGTATTCCCGCCGAGCTACTGGCCATAATGAACGATCTGGAGCGGGACAAGAAGAGGCAGACCGTGGCAGCGACACAACGAGCCACAGCTCTCCAGGAATCAGATGAAGTATATGGCTGCACGTCCCGCACCGACGTGTCCAAGTCCTTGACTCACCCAAACCTCAATCGTTTCAACTAGGTCCAGTTTGGCTCTTAGTGACTTAGTGACAGGTGACAGAGCGCTCACAAGGACTCAAGTATATTTGCGATGTAAACTTTTACTAATATTTGACATTGGCTTTAATAAAATCCCTTATTGACTGTAACATTTTAAACGGAAGTGTATGTTTATATATATAGTTAGGGCATTCGTGATAGGAGAAAGAAATATATTTTAATTGTTTTTTATTTATAAATGAAATTCAATTAAATTGTTCAAAAGAAACCCAAGCATTTCTTTATAAATTGCTGAATTCGGCATTTTCTGCAACCTTTAAGGAGAGTGAAAAGCCTTCCACATAGGTGAGCCTGAATGCTTTGATATAGTTAGCTATTTAATGGATTCGAATTTAAGTTCACCTGAAGGCAGTCACTCTCCAGGACAAACACACTAATACTCGTACACCGGCGCACGTTGATGGGGCATTGAAGTGCGCTCTTGTGATTGCGCATTCAAGTCTGCTGGCAGCGGCAGAAGGGGTCTCATTTCAATTTCAATGATGCAAAATGGCAAAAACGCATTGACCTACTCCTCCAGCGACAACCACACTCAAGGAAAAGCTGAGGAGTATTTGAAAGGTCAATAGGGAATAGTGTCCAAGTGACAACCAGAGAATCTTTCCAATTAAGAATTTAGGAAAAAAGTATTTAATATAAATAATTAAAACTGTAGCCGAAAGCCACAAAAGTTCATCCTGCTGCTTAGTTTTGTATATAACTAAACATGCAACGTATAAATAAATAAATAATAAATAAATCTGTATGCACTTTATCTTTCTCTTTGCACTCTTACTTTAGCGAAGAGAAATATTAATATTAAATAAATACTTTAAGGATGTAGTAAGCTGAATTCATCATGTTATTCAAACTACATTTCTTTGAGTGCACATCCATCCTATTTCCACCTGCCTCGGCATAAACTTGGGCGAGCGGCAGGCCGTCAAGAAAAGTGAAAAACTGCAGAGACAAACGTGAAAGGGGCGAGGCGAGGAGAAAAGTGAAAAATGCAATGGAACGAAACTAGTTCGATAGCTTCAGGTGTAGCTGCACAGGTATATGGTACTTGAGCATGACGTACGTGGTTGGTTCGTGCTCAAAAAGCTGAGACAGAATAGAAAGTCACTACAGATACACCTGGAGCACTCTTCGCCTCATTTTCACATGGCCATAGTTATAGCCATTGTCAAGTTTCTGGCCGTGCGGCAAAAAACTAGGTAAAACAAAATGTGACTATATTTTCTGGCCACCGGCACGAGGAGGAGTCTAAAGAATCTGCAAAAAATCTCTTCTACTTCAGGCCAAGAGGATGACGTTGATGGCCTTTCATTGCTGTTTGCTGCTTGCTGCTTGGGACCCCGATTCCCAATGTTTTTCTCTGCTCCTCCTGACCTGTACATATGAATGGTGGTGGTGGCTCCACGCCCTGCCCACCGTATCTCCACAGAGATTTTCCGCACGAGGCGGGTCTGGCGGCGTTTCGACATGGCTCTTGATAGCGCCAAACTGGAACAGAATGTCGGACTGAGTCTGAGACCCTGTGCGAATTTCGTTGTGCATGCCATCTGATATGTTCTCTAAGGAATGGCCCGAAATGCTAAGCAAATATCTAGTAAACTAAGACCGGTATTCTTTTAAGAGTGCTCCTCGAGCTAGACTTTGCACTACACACAAAAAACAAGCTACAGTTTTATCAGTATCAAGTTTTTATCTAATTAAACTTAATTGGTCAAAAGGCAAGCTTAGTTTCGCTTTAAATATTCAACATACATAGGTTAAGATATAAGATTTACCAAGATCTGAATAATTTAATTGAGAAATGGTTGACTTAAGCAGAAAACAATATGATTGCAATAAGTATTCTTGAAGATTGAACTATTTGTGTTGATATTTAAAAAATATCCAATTGATATTTCGCTTAAGTTAATGCATATCATTTAGCTCGAATGACACTCCCTTTGTGCATTCGTTCGATTTATTTCCACCATATATTGGGCAGGGTGTAAGACTCATTTAATTATCATCACTTGACCCCGGTATCTCAGAGCCGGCTCCTTGTTGTTGGCCACCATCAGGATTATCCAATTTCAATCACTTTGTTGGCCACTTTATTTCGCTTCATTGTTTACGCTTCCATTGCTGCGGGCCACGGGGGATGCGGGAAAGATGCCGGGGTCCTGCTTCTCGGGCATCCGTTTATAATACAATTTTCATATAATTTAAATTCATTTTTGGCATCGCCCGAGCCATAAAACTTTGTCTGCAGCCGCTTGACTGCTGTTGCACTTCCGTCCCTCGCAATCTGCCGGCCTCCTGCTCGCATCGCAGCCCCCCTTTCATATCGGTGTTTTCTACCCCTCCCCTGGCCATATAAACATGCGCTTATTTTGTATCTAGATGGGGAAGTTGCGTCCCTCGGCTCCTCTCCTCAGACTCCTTCGTTCACTCGCTCGTTTCTTCGCTTGCTCGTTCGCTCTCGCCGCCGGCTCAATATAATGAACATTGCGTATACGCAACGTTGCTGCGGTTACTGCTGCCCGAGCCCGAGCTTCCCTCGCTCCAACTCCCAGTGTCTCCAGCTCTTCGGCCCCTCTGCCCCTCTGCCGCCGTATTGATATTGCAGATAATGCCATAAAATTGTGCAAATATTTTTGGGGGCATTATTTTGCATGGTCTTTGCTCCGGCTCAAGTTGACTTTGTTTCGTTCTGACTTTTTCTTAATATTTCATTTTTTTTTTCAACTTGACTCCGCTCTGCTCCTGGATTTTGTGTGCTCGTGCTTTATTTTCAATTTGCTGTTGCTTCACACAGTCCCAGTGGCAGTCCCCCGCGCCTGCTTCTGGTTTTATGAGCGCTCGTTGTGTTGCTTTTGTTTTGCTTTTGACTTTCGCGTTTAGATTATAAATGTTTGGCAAATGTTTTCACAATAGTTGGCTGTTGGTCCTGCCGTTATCCCCACGGTGGCCCTTCCTTCCCTTCGGTCTATACGTAATGAGTTTTGCCGCTGTCCTCAGTGTTTCTCAAGTGAGTTGGTTGAAATCTTTTTTGTTGATTTTCATCATTTGCTCGGAGAGAGAACGGAGCGAACTTGTTGGCAAGTATTGAAGAAATATTTGCCCAAGGAACATTCTGTATAATGACAACACTGATTGCGAGGTCTTCCCAGCCATTTATTGCTTAATGAAAGATTTGTATGCGTATGCTTAATGAGCTGGAAATAATTTATGCGCAATTTTAAATCCATTTTAATTGATTTTTAATCAGCCACGTGTCGATGAGTTGCAAATTGTGGGGTAGTGGTTGAAAAATATGTATAACGAGTTGAGACGTTCGGTTTAAAGCGCATGTAAGATTTATATGGTTATTATTATGGTTATTTTTAAATCTGACTTTTTCAATAATTAGGACATACAAATACCGGTTTATAGACCCAAAAATTCGTAAGCAAGACGTCTTCTTAACAGCATATTTTGGCCAAAAATGAAATGTCAGCCAAATGCCGATTCGCCGTTAAAAGCTTAATTATTTATAATTAAAATATGGGAAACAACATTTTTTTCCAATTTTTGAAATTTTTATAAGGGGTTACATCATTAAAATTGTCAAAAATTGGCAAAAAATTTATTTTTGAACTAACTATGCAGACTTATTTTCTACCTAAAAACTAACACAGAACTGCTTTCCGAATTGAATTTAAGGCTGTTTTGGCTGAGTTATGAATATTTTGAACCTTGAGTTGTCCTAAAATTAGGACATAAAAAAACCCATTTAAGGACCTGAAAATGCGTAAACTATGAGGTCTTCTTAACAGCATATTCTGGCCAAAAATGGACGTTAAGCCAAATGCCCTATATGGCCTGATTCACCGTTAAAAGCTTAATTATTTGAAATTAAAATATGGGTAACAAAAATTTTGGCCATTTTTTGAAAATTTTATAAGGGGTTACATCATTAAAATTGTCAAAAATTGGCCAAAAATTTATTTTTATATTAAATATAACTAAATATGCAGACTTATTTTCTACCTAAAAACTAACACAGAACTGCTTTCCGAATTGAATTTAAGGCTGTTTTGGCTGAGTTATGAATATTTTGAACCTTGAGTTGTCCTAAAATTAGGACATAAAAAAACCCATTTAAGGACCTGA
>VNKC01003512.1:0-11482 GCA_008042775.1 Drosophila pectinifera
ATCAAGGCCGACTTCAAACTTTCCCAATCCTTAATGTCTCTTTGGCTCCGAACAAACATTTTTGCAGCTCCGCACAGTAACTGTTTTGCATAGACAAACAACTGTAACTGGTTCCAGTCTACAGTAGCTGCACAATCTTCCAACTCTTCTATCCAAAAATTTATATTTGGCGCACTTGTGCCTGCAAACTGAGAAACACTACCCTCAACATCTTTTAAAGTAAACCACGACCTAGATTGTCCCTGCACTACCAGGCGTTGATGGCCTGCTCTGTTATTCTGGGTTAATGATGTTGACCTAAAGTCTCCTGGCTCATCCCCAGTCTCTGACTCACCCTCGTCGATCAAACCATAATGGGATAGTAATCGTTTTTGTAATTCTGCCTTCAATCCGGTAGTATTCAACTGCAGCTCTGACAGCTTCCGTCGCAACTCTTCCACTCGCAATGGCAAGGTCTCGTTTCTCTCCATTTTACAAATGTCACCTGTTATAAATAATAATTAATACAATATCAGTAATTTTCTTAACTCTTATAACTTTGATCAAAATGCAAATACAATAACAGTCCTACTGTTGAAATCTCTCTCGTTCCTTGGCGTGTTTCAAAACTCAATCCTCTGCTTCCAAAACCTCGTGCCACCTCTAGTCAACAAGATTTTTTTGCACGATATCTCCTTCCAGCAAGTGCACAGTCTGCTCACAACTACGCCTCCAATTGGAATAACTTGGTCGTCTTCGTCTGCTTCCCAAACCTCGTGTTCCAGTCCTGGCCAATAAGATTTTGCCCGCACACACCGATGACGCCACCAGTATCCAATCTTGATTGTGCTTGTCCGCCTGCTGTAGCTTGCTCCGTTGCTTCACTGACTTTTGCTTTTCTCCAGTCTGATCCGCTGCTTCTTTACCTTCTGCTTTTCCAGCCCGATCCGCTGCTTCTTTAACTTCTGCTTCTTTCTCCAGCCTTAACCGCTGCTTCTTTCTCTTCTGCTTCTTTCTCGAGCCTTAACCGCTGCTTCTTTACTTTTTGTTTCCAGCCCGATCCGCTGCCTCTTTACATCTTGGTTTTTCCAGCCCGTTCCGATGCTTTTTTACTTTTCTCCAGCCTTAACCGCTGCTTCTTTACTTTTCTTTTCCAGCCCGATCCGCTGCTTCTTTACTTCTGCTTCTCTCCAGCCTTAACCGTTGCTTCTTTCTCTTCTTGGTCACCAATAATGCTTGTTTTCCATTCCGCGTCGCCACTCGCTGTTCCTGAATGCCTCTCTCGTTCTATGCATGTCCCTGTATTGGTGACTCTTCCGTTACTTGGAACTTCACGCTTCTGATGAAATTCTTGCCGCCATCACGAAGCGTCGCTGTACTGCCATCTCTTTCACTACTCCGTTCGATTCGCCTTTTCTTTTTTAAAAACTCTTCACCAGCCTTTTATTTGCGAATTTTCTTATTTCACCTGGACTTTACCTCCACCGCACTGCCATAGATAATTGTTAATCATATTTCGCTTATGTGAAATACGTGTTTTAAGTTAAACATTGTCGAAAGGTGGGCAATATCCCGGTTGAGCCCCCAAAAATGCAGTGTCCTCTTTTCATTGAATGTTGTAACACTGGCTTGATTTATATTTTGATATTGTTCGACGTTGTAGTTACTTAAAATTAACAGACTAAGTTAGTGTGGTGTGCGATCCACGAGATTCCGGCAGCGATCTAGCCAGAGAGTTCGTGTGCGAGAGAGTGACCGCCTCGTTGTTCTCACACTGCAATCGAATACCCCGTTCAGTATATTCTAAGAGGAAAGACAGATACTAGTAATTAAGACCACTTCTGGTGACTCTGGTCACTCCACTACCACTTCCAGATCCCACATCAGTAGTTGGGATTTTAATAATATAAAAAATATAATAATTTTTATAATTAGTGTATGTATAGTGTATGATCTTGATCTAGTATTTTTGTTGACCTCTCTATTACTATTTAAAACGAAAGAATCAAGATTTAAAATAACTTAATTAATTTCTTAAAGGTTATTAAACATTTTTTTTAAATTCTTATTTCTTCCGTTTTAAATGGGTCGTACGTTTCACTATATATTTTCGGTATTTACTTCTGTGAATAGTACCTGTTAATGTGTTTACTTTTTCTCGCGCTTAAATGACAGGACTACTCAGAGCATCGGTAACAACGTTTGGGATAGAGTTCGTGGTTGTATTCTCTCTTTACTCATCTTTTTATCTGCTCATTATTTTTTTTCGGGTTAGTCGGGACTTTTCACTTCGGTCGGACCATACAGAAAATTTCTTAGTATTTGTATTTACCAAATTCTAGCTAGCATTTCATTTTTGTTTGGAGCATAACTGTCTTCTGCTTTACTTAAAGATCTAGAAATAAATATAATAGATTTG
The DNA here is from genome assembly GCA_008042775.1 of Drosophila pectinifera. NCBI lineage: Eukaryota > Metazoa > Arthropoda > Insecta > Diptera > Drosophilidae > Drosophila > Drosophila pectinifera. The sequence goes on from VNKC01003512.1 coordinate 2,399, forward strand.
TCCTCTTGAGATAAATTCAAATTCTTTATTGTAATTTCAATGTGATGGCATGACCTTCAGATTTTGTCAGTGCGTTGTGCCAGTACGTTTCTAATGTCTGGTAATAGTATATGGTATCTGTTTGAAATAGTGTCTGACTTCAGTATTTTAAAGTCAATTACCAATCTATGTTTTTCAAATTTTACTTTTCTGTTGACTCTTGTTGATTTCGAAATCTTTGTGTTCTTCTTTTGAAGATCTTTGTTTTATTGTAATTCAAAGTATATTTTTAATTGAAATTAATTCATTCTGAATATTTGTTTGATCGTTAATTTCGCGTAGTGTGTAGTTTCCTATGATAGCACCAAAAATATTAAATGAGGCTAGTAAATAGAATTTAACAAATGTATCTTTTATATAAAAAATTAATTTAAATTGTACGGGATGTGATATACAAGTTTCGTCCCACAGATCTTACTTAAAAAGAATTCCTATTATAATAATTTATATAAGATCCGATGCCTATTAAAAATTTCAATCATCTCTCCATCCCTCCATCTCTCCATCACCAACTTTACATTTATAGTAAAATAATGAAGAGGGTCATACTCTAAAATTGTTGGTCAGTAATTCGGCTTTATATGTTTCTGGTTCAAAATCTGTTACTTCTTTGAACTATTCAGCGACTGCTGTTTCGTCAGTTTCCGGTAAGTAGTCAGTGTTTTCTGTACATTTTCTTCTTCTGTCTTTTTTATTGTGCTTTTTTAAATAGTTGATTTGTCTTGTCTGTAATCTTTTATTTATGTCCATATGCTCTGGTTCAGGTTGTGGTTCTGAAGCCGATGGACGTTGTGGGTATAATGCTGTGTATTGTTGGTTGTATCCATCAAATTTTATTTACATGGCATATTTTCATGCTCTTCACTTAAGCCCCATGCAGTCTAGAAACGGAATTAAGTTTTGGGATATTCATGAGAAATAAGATCCCAAATTAGGTGCTTGTAGTCTTGTCCGTGTTACAGAAATCTCGTGGGAAATCGAGTTTATCATATACTGTACGTTATTCGATTTTATATGCGTGGATATCTGTGCTTTTAGCTGATAAAGGTTACCTACAGAAATTGTCAAGTAAACACTGTCCCATTCACATGTTCTCATGCAAGATGCGTCCTAACACATACCTGCGAGCTGAGGGTTAGCTACAGTTTCTTTCAATTAAACACTGTCCCATTCGCATGCCCACTCCTGTAATCAACCAATTTGTTTCGTACTATCACACACTCACGCACACCCACCCGAACAAAATATCTTCTACCTAATCAAAATACCCATCTGACTGGGTCTGAGGGTGACCCTCATATTAGAGACCCAATCGAGTGAGTAAACAAAATGTGCTTAGGTATAACCTGGGTAACTTTAGCTATAAAATGGGACAACTTGAAATGGATCAGGATCAGTTGATCAAATCTTTGAAGTCATCATGAATAAAGCAACAGTATTTTTTAGTTATAAGGTTTTAGACAGATTATATTAATATATCTCAGTTCAAATGATTCCGTAATTGACGAAACCGACGATGGAAGCATGTGGAAGCGGTTCAGGGAACTGTGGTAGACTTCAACACAGATGATAGCATGGATAGATATTTACGAGGGATATTCGCACCTCGTAAAACATCTACACAGACCTCGGGCTTGGAGTCTCTGGTGTTGGATGAATGTCCAATAGGAATGACTACCAATGAGTATTTAAATTCCCAAAATAGAAGAGAATAACAGTTATACTCCAGTATAGAATGAGGTCAAAAAAATAGAATTGGATCAGAATGACACTCTTTTTGCAAATAAATCATTTTTTAAGGAACTCGTACAAAACGACTATTTTTATTAAAGGATGGCGATTAAATTTTTGATGAAATCATCATGGCTATTTACTCGAGGCTTTATCTAGACTTGAGGGACCAGACACATGTCAGTATCATAAGTTATCGAGCTTGAAGCAGCCTTAGATATAAATGAATATGTTTGTTCGCGTCAAAAGGGTGATTATTTTTAAGAGGTAGTGTGATCCTGTGTTTACTCGCACGCTTTTGCTCTCCTTTTGCTCTCCAGTCCGCTAGAGCTGTGTACGAATTTACCAGAAGCCGACGAAGGCTAATAAAGTGCAAATAATTAAAACTAAAATTACCCATCAATCTTCTTATTTCTACGTGGGACTTTGGGACAAATTTTTCTTCGGTGGATTCTGAACACCATTTTGATTCCCAAAACTTATCTTCCCAAAAAAAGTTCGCAAGAAGAAGAATTCAAATATTTGATTAAATATTTACCAATATAAACTTGGACAAATACTTAAATAATTATTTAAACAAACATATCCAAAACACATATACATATACATACGCCAATGTATATGAAAAATCTTCACATTCCCGCAAATAATTAAATATATACAAAAAAAACCATTAAATCATATATTTATTTTTTAAACTTTGAACGGAGTTAAATTCTAATACACAAATATTTACATTTCCAACATACGCACATACATTAGAGTCGTCAAAAGCGACGCTCTGACTTCTTCTCCTCGTACAACAAACAGTATCGCCAAAAAAATACAGTACCGGTCAGTACTATAGTTCCAATATACGGAATTTGTAAAATAAATTCCTAATAAAAAAAAATTAATACAACACGGAACATAAATTAACTGAAACCTATAAGAATTCAATAGCTAAATATTTTTTGGGTATTAGTTCAAGGTTTTTACTCTGTTTACAAGCGTTTTTATCTTACTTTTTAAAGAAAATTGCTTAAAAAGTTCGATTTCTTGCAAGTCAAAATAGATTTATTTTCAAGAAGGAAAATATTTCAATGCGACGCGCCTCTCCAAAAGCGCCTTTTGTTTCGTACCGGTGCAATATTATTTTAACTGAATTCCAAAGCTAAAACATTAAAAAAAATTCCGCTGCACATATTCCAGTCTACTGCATATAGTGTTAAATCCCACACATTACAGTGTTCCACACATTCCAGTGTTTCATTCCGGTTTTCCGTCCTACATATTCAATTAAAAAATATAGAAATGTCAACCACAGGAAACCCCTCTGCGATAACTGCGTCACGTGAAAGCAAGTTCGCTTTACACCTTACAAGGCCGCCGAGATCACATCCGATCTCTATGGGACAAAGTCGAACAGGAGTATGAAGCTTGTTCGGACCTGATAGCAGTAGAGCGGTCGAGCGCCACCATGCCAATCCTCCAGGCACAATCCTCAATTTACGAGTCATGTGCAGCTCAACTCAATGAGCAAATTGAGCGAGCGAACCGTCAATCTGCATAATGCAAGATAATCCGAGACTTACAACTGTCGAAAACTCTTTCATTTAAACGCCAAGACTAGTGGCGGAGCTCATGCTATAGTCTCTAATTCGCCCCTTACCAATGATGGTTTTCGGTCAGCCTGGAACAACCTGACTAACCTGACCTTCGAAAACAAATGATCATCGGTAAACAGCTCACTAAGAAGATTATTCAGTGTGCATCGCACACGAACCTTCAGCAGCCTTGAAGGAGCTGCAAGATACCTTTCAGAGTTGTCTTACGTCCATTGAAATGTCCGGGCTAAATACTGAGACTTTGGACTGCCTTTTGATTTATTTGTGTTTCACAAAGCTTCCGAAAATTATGCTCTCATTATGCAAATTCCAGAAATCCCAAAGAGCTTTAGAGGTTATAGATCCTATCCAGCCTTCAACGATATGATTCCGTCAGGCCAAAGCGACAACCTCTAACGTTTCCCCGCTGGTACTAAATTCCTATACGAAGGTGTTTCCTAACCTGAAAGGCCCAAATAGCAGCCTAAGAAGAACCATCCAGTGTGTCCATGTCCACGCTTGCTACAGATGATGGTTAACGATCGATCTTCGTGTACCCAGAGGAAGCAACTATGCCGGAACTGCTTTGCAAAAGACCATCAACTCCTCAATTGCCCAAGCGCCCAAAGCTGTTCCACTTGCCTCGGTCGGCATCACACGATGTTGCATCCAAGCAACACTTCCTCCAGTGTTCCGATTCCTACTGACGCTTCGAGGCCAGTGTCCGCCTCATTTCAAAGGATTTCCTTCTTCTCTACGCGAGTTATCAATTCTCCCGGCTCCTTCAACTACTGGGTTCCTTACGACGACAAAAGCAGACGTTCCCGAGGCATTAGATGCTACCAATACAGACTCTACCAAGGGGACTATCCTCTAAAAGACCAACTTTTCTTTTTTTTCTACGTGGAGACTACTTTCTACTTTGGGACTTTCTAACTAATCTTAACTAATCTTTTTGTTTGGCAATAAATAATAGATTGTATCGAGCCCCTGCATTAAATAAACTCAATTTATTTAATTACAAATATTTCTTGTCTTTGGTTATAAAAAAAATGTATTAAACATTTTAATAACAAGATTATCATTACGTAAAGAATTAATTTTATTAAAGTATTTAAGGAAATATGTTAATGTTTGTTTTAATAATGACCACACGTATTTGAGAAATATCCTTGGTATAATTAGTAACGAATAATAAGTTGAGTTTATGTTTAGAAAACGTAAAATCTTTTTTCTCTGAGGATTTTGTTCATATGAATCGAAAAAGTATAATGAACGGTTTTTGTAAAAGTAGAAAGTAACCCAATGTGTATTAGATTAGCTAGAGGGGTCTATGTTGGCAATAAATAGAGCCGAATAATTGGAAATAGTTTTTGGAAGTTTATCTGCACAAAAAACTTCTTTGAAATTTTATTTGTATATTTTTGGTACAACAAACAATTTTGAGGTTGTAGTGTATTCATTCTATAGAAGCACATCTATGCATCTCAATATCAGTCAGAGTAACGTATTCACAGTAAACAAAGCAAGTTACTGCTTTAGTAAGAGGTTCAGAAAATCTTCCATCAATTGTTGTAGTTCCTTGAGTTACCAAATTCGACCAAAAAAAATATTTGTATTCGAATGGTCAGCAGTTAAGTCGAATGCCAATATAAAACTATTTTTATCGAACGTTTTCTTTGTAATTGCAACCCTCTATCATAATGTTTTATACAACTAGATCTAAATAGCATGACATATCCTCTAGAACTTCGACAATTTTGGAGTAATCAAACTCCAGAGCCTTTGAAGGTACTTAAACTCCATTTACCAGAAGATTAAAATGTTTTTAAAAATTTTCAAATTTATAGTTTTGCTTCCACCAGCCTATAAGTGCATCCATCCTTCCTGAAATGAGGATAATAACTTTGGGTTTCTAAGTGACTTAGTGACATAGTATAAAATTGTTTTCAAGTATAATCTATAGTATTACTAAGATCTCTAAAATCTATTTTCGATTTTTCGCCTGCGACTTTGTATGATTTTATCCCTATCTTAACCTCTTAGATGCCGTAGTTGATGTAGAGTAACAATCGTCAAATCCATTATCATTATTTTTTTCCGTACCCATTTTGGATTAAGTTAAATATTGTCCATAGTGATGATTCTACACAAGTTGCATTCAATCGATTTTGAGCAAATTTGCCCATGATTTTAAATTTAAATTTAAATTTTTAAACTGAATACAGAACTAAAGAATTATACGGATGTTCGTTGAATTAATTGGCATCACTATTCTCGATACATTTAAGTATTGTAATGATTAAAGTTAAATTTCATTTCACAGGTGTCACACCGAACAAATTCCATTGCGAATGTTTTTATCTATTTCTTGCAAAAAAAAGACGAGTAAAAACATTTCGAATCTTGAGTCGACTATTCTTTCAACAGTTGAAAAGAACTAACCACAAACATTTTCAATATATTTGGATATGAGGATCACCCTTAGACTCAGTCTTAGGGTGATTAGGTAGAATCGGGTGGGTGTGCATGTGTGTGTTAGGACAAAACAAATTGCTTGATTACCGGAGTGAGCATGCGAATGGGACAGTGTTTGCTTGAAATGGACTAGCTAACCCTTATCAGCTCACAGGTTTGTGTTAGGACGCAACCTGTTGATAGCTTGCATGAGAATATGTGAATGGGACAGTGTTCACTTGATAAGGTCTGTAGGTAAATCTTATCAGTTTACAGCTGAAAGTGGTTAGAGTTTGTGCTCTCGGCAGATCACAGAAGTCGACGCATAAAAACACCCTACAGTATAGTACATGATAAACTCGATTTCATACGAGTTGATGCGTGTTTTTCTGTAACACGGACAAATCCACACGCACCAAATATGGGATCTTATTTCACATGAATATCCATAAATTTAGTTAGGTTTCTAGACTGTAGGAGCGCCAGTGAAGAGTATGAAAATATTATTATTTAGGGGGCTCCGGTTGTCCCTTTGTTTTTGCTATTTGCGTTTTGACCAAAAACTTGGGGTTCCGTTTTTGCGTGCTCCGGTTTTCGAAAACTTATTGTCATCATTTTGTTATTGGAATATTTAATAGTTCTTACTGCTCAAACAACTGACTTGGTTGTTTTCAGAAGTAAACAGAATGTTTAACAGTCTTTTATTTTATGAATTATTAGTTTTAAAGCCAAATAAAGGCAGAAATTGTTTATTGATCAGAACAAAGGGGCTGCCACTTTTTAAACAGTTCGAGTTCCAGTAGTCTCAATGACTTGTACCATTTTTTTAAATGGTAAAATAACATTTTAAACATGGATATTAAACAAGTTTATTCAATAAAACTTTTTTTTTCGTTAATAAATTAATATTAATATCCACCATTTTATTTTATAGGTATTTCCACCAGTTGTTTCGTTTCCTAAAAAAGTATTGCAGCCAAATCGCAAGATGCTGTTGCTGTCGGCAAATATTTTATTTTCCGAATTCGAGGTGGGGTCAGAAAAGAACTTTTTATTCATTAAATCAGATAGATCTGTGGAATAATCGTCAATAGACCAATGAGTCAACTATTTTTTTTTTTTTTGCAAATAAGATTCGATTTGATGTTGAAAAAGGCATTTACATTTCATTTCGCAAAGAAAAATTGTCCTGTTTTTCAAATAGGAAGAAATTTGCTTTATGCGGATTTGTTTTTTTGATGAGATTTGTTGGTTTCTTCGTTTGGATTTTTCAATTTGATTTAAAGGGATTTTTTTTTATTTAATTTTATATGTAAGAGAATGTTTGATTGAATTAAATTAAATTATTTTTGAATTAATTATATTTGTTAGTTTGGTTTTCTTTAACTTGAATAAAAATTATTATTATTTTTTTTTTTTCTTTGTTATTTTGTGATTTGTAAATAAAGTAATCTTACATATAAATAAAATTCATCCTGACCAGGATAGTCGGTAGTCGTCCTATTTGCCATTTACCTTTGGGTACCTTATTCTGACTCTGCCATCAATAGCTTTAATTAATTATATTCTCTTTGTGGCGATCGCCTCCAGTCTTACCGAACTGACCTGCGGAGCTCATCTTGCCAGAGAACTGGGTCACTTATAGATTAGTATTTTCCTTTGATTCCGGTGTTACTAGGCCTGTCTATGGGGTGCACTGAAAGGTGTTGTTTTTGGACTTGCGGTTCGGAGGAACCTGGGCAGCTTATGAAGTACTACCGCGGACATGACCCTAAACGTTGGTCGTCAATTAACTTAACTTATTTATTTATAATTTATACCACCCAGATCTTACGCCGCCTCTGCCAGCGTCTGTGTCGGGAAGCAGAGCAGCCGTTGAGGTCAGCACTGTAAGGTGCTATTAACTGTAGCCGGGAATTTACCCTTGCGCTTTCGGTTGCAATACCGATATACCGGTATTTATCTCCGTCTGTGTTAATTTATATATATGAGCAGATTTAATAATTTTATTATGGCGATTTGCCATTGCAACAATATTAATGTCTTTTCACAATGCATTTTAATTTTTTATTTTTATTACCTAATTCATTTGATGCAATCTATTTTTGTAATAAAGCATTATAAAACTTAAACCAATTTTAGCTATAACTCCAATTTGATATCTGATCCAATGTATTTTCAAATATAATTCAGTTAATCAGGGACCGGTTAACAGGGTAACCTCTATTTCAAATTGATAGTAACTTCATATTTAATTTCCAGTTTCTAAGGCTACCGCTAGGATTTAATATTAAATCCATTGTTCGCGAGAGTACATTTTTATTAATTTAAAAAGCGAACTTTTCATGGAATCATAGGTATTATTTATTAACTGGATAGACGTAAAGCAAATCAGCCACTGAATTGATTGAAAAGACATTATACTTGCAGAAATTTTAAGATAAGATAAGATAAATTATAACGTCAAAATGCTTATAGCATTTTGTTTAAATGTTACAGTAGTATGTTTTTATTTCCGCAGCAGTAAAAACATATCAATCTATCACTCTATGGTAGCGATACTAAAAACCTGTTGTGAATTGTATGCTCACACGCTAGTATCAATACTTTAGCAGAGAGGCACTAAGTCCGCGAAACCACAACCAAAACTGTTGTACATAAAAACTACTCTAACTTCACCCAAATATACTGTCATACAGTCACAAAATTCAATAAACCATGAAGATCATATGCGCTTACTACCGACTGGAAGCCACGATTAATCCTAGATTAGATGCTGCGAGTAAGAGATTATATTGCTTTACACATGTGATAGCTACGAACTAATTAAATATTTTAGAATCTTACGAATTGAGGAGAGCCTACCAATAGCACGATAAATATCGATTTTGGCTCGTGAATAAAGAATAAAAGGCTTATACAGTGTACCCATAAGTTACAAGAAATGAATAGCATTGTTCTAAGCAGTTTTCATTTGCTGACTGCAATCTAACGAGTTTTGAATCACTTTTATGAAATGTATCGATTTAGTAAAAAGGAGGAAAGCAAGTTAAATAACAATGTAAACAAATTTTTTTTGATTTCGCTGATATTGGTCACGAATCTATCTTCCAATTCCATTTGTAACATTTTTTTTGTATTCTCCAAATTTCTCAGAACTTAAATGAATGTATTAAATTAACAAAAAGGAGAAAAATTAAGAAAGCGAAACAAATAAAAGTTCGAACATACGCCGATATTGAAAAAGTTACGTGAACCTCACACTCAGACC